>VDFB02176313.1:0-27977 GCA_007258455.2 Sequoia sempervirens
CCCCATCATTTCATCTAGACATTGGCCCCTTCGGTTTTAAATTTTGTGGCTTCTGTAGGTTTTTATTTTCCCTAAGTCTAGGCTGACCCTATGCTTTGTCGTTTTAAAACAACTTATGTTGTTGTGTGTCATCCGCCTGGTGATGTCCCCTTGCCCTTTTAATAAATGTTTTATTTTGTAGAGGGTTGAATTAGCGCTGTCATTGATCTATTTCTTGCAGATGAACGGTGCCCGCCATCCCGCGATCAGGAATTATGGGATCATGATATCATGGGCACTTGCCATGTGTCTCATCCGATGAGGTCTAAAGAGTGAAGGAAGCATTAGCTGGTTCTAAATGTGTTTAGGGGTGGATTACTAAAGTGCTTGTGAGATGCACATGCTTTATTTCAACACGGATGTTATAATTTTGAGGGAAAAGCTGCTTGACAGTTAACGAAAAGGACGACAACCATTTTTGAAGGAGCAGGATATCTGATGAGAAGGATCAATGGTTTCCTGCCATCCCGTGATGGTAAATTGAGGGATTACGGTATCGCGGGCAACTGCCACGTGTTTTCATTTGCGACGTATGGCATGGTGGGCCCCTTATTGCCGTGTTGGCGATTATGTCAGCCTGTTTTGAAGGTGGTCATCGATGATTTGATCAAATTGGAGGATCAATGGTTCAAAGTTAAATCTATATCAAATGTGGTTGGAGACATTTGTGCAGCCTGTGAATGAGCTTTAATGGCGGATGAGACATTTACTGGCGAGATTTGATCGAAATAAAATCAATTTTCCTGCATCATTTGTATCACAAAGCATATAATTATTTCGTGAAAATAGTTTCAGAGCCGAAGGTGAACTTGCGAGCTACTGCAGCCAGAATTTGAAGGTTATGCAAAAAGAGCCGTAAGTTTATTTTCTGTGCCTCCCAGTCATTCTGCACCTAAATTTGGGAAAGGGGTTTGCTATGCTTGTCATTGAGCTTATTGAAATCTCTTGTTAAGGCTATAGTTTAATCATAAATTGTGAGGAATTGTAGTTTTTTACTCTATAGTTTCCTATCTCTGTTTAGTCCTAGCCAATTGAAGTGTAACATTGTAACGAAGCCCTAGTTTGTCCAAGATGGCACCAACCAAGCAGCACTCGGCCACATTGAATATTTGAAAAGAAACTTGTACGATGATTTCCTGGATCAATTTTCGTTATCAATGAATGATAGAAGGAAAGGTGTAGTGTTGATGCGAGGGAAAATCCTAGGGGAGGGGTTAGTGTGTAATTATTCCAACATTACCAATGCTAGGGTTTCTCTCACCGGCTTAGAAATGTTCAGATTATGGTATGGATAGAGGAATTTGCCTCACCCTTTTTCAAATGGATGGATGTATGACATGGGGAAGCTGGTTGTACCAAATGTATTCCCTGATGTGGACTTACTTAGGGAAGTGGTCATGAGGTATGAACCTATTACACGAGTAATTAGGGATAATGATGGAGGGGTACTACTAGAAATTAATAGAGAAGATATCCAACAGATTTTTTATTTGAGTGAGCAGAGTGAAGACTTGGTTCTTATCAATCTTGAGGAAATGAAACTGGGGAGGTATGCAAAGCTGAAATCTCTTTTTTAGGGCTAGGCTGGCTCAGCCTCCATCCCTAGTTAGAGGCGGGAGGTTCACAATTTCATAATAGCCTAGTGACCAGGGACCTTTCAGATTAAATTATTTTGCAAACAATTTCCTGGCCACTTTCTATTCATTATGTTAGATTTTGGGTTTTAGTCCTAGTGCGGTAATTCCTATTGCGTACATGTTCATGGGGGTGCAAATACAACACCCTAACTTCTCTGTGACATATGACTTTGCTTCTTTCTTGGCTAAGAGGATACATGAAGGGCTGTCAAAGCTATAGAAAAATGATACTGGTACTCAATTCTTTTGGTATTCCTATGTTGATGCATATGTTTCCTATTTAGGAATGCTGATTTATTTTTTAAGAAGATGAAATTAAGGCAATGGGTTGATGGAAAAGGTTCGATTACAAATATGGAATTGCTGATTTATCTTGTAATAAGGAAGCGCGGTTATGGCTGCAATCACGATAATTGTTTTGCTTCCTAGTTAAGGGCTAGATTGATGGTAAGATGTACCTAGGATCCTAAGGAATTGCATGATTTCCTTAGGCAAAGGAAAGCGATTGAGGATTTATATAGCTGGGGTAACATTATCCCATACCGGTCGGCCTTGTCTTGAGAGTATATGGATTTTTAGGGAGCCCATCACATACTGCCATACAATGTGCCACCAAGAGTAGGGTTTGCAGAAGTTATGTGGAAGATAGGTTGTATTCATGAAGACAACCTCACTAGAAGGGGGAAATGAACATTCTTCCTTGATTATACAGTGGTGTCTAACTTTGTATTTTCAAAGGGAGGCTGGACACATTTTGATAAATTCTTTGTTGATTACCATTTGAGATGTGGTCCAAGGTGACAACATGATCCTGAGGGTTTCTTTGCTCTTTTCAGACAAAGAATAAAAGCTGGAAAATTGGCACATGAGTTCAACTTCCCTGAGGACCTGATTAGAAATGAATTTGATCTAAATAAGCAGGAGTTGAACAAGGAGAAATGGATAGCTTATAGTAAGCTATTGGATGTTGTGCATGAAATGGATCCGAAGTATGATCCACTATTGGAGTTCAGTCCATACTATAAGAAAATTGATTTTCTAATGAAAAAATTCAAAGAGATTATGAACACTTTGAGAACTAAAAAGTTAAATTTAAGGCTAAGTCTGGGTATGCAAGAACAAAGTGTTGGGCCAATTGAAACAAGGTTAGTATACCAGCCTACAGAAAAGTGACCCATCTATAGAAGGAAAAAGGATAGTAGCAGTGATGAGGAGGAAGTAGATAGGAAGGGGAAGCAAATAATGAAGGTGCCTCCATGACCAGGTCCAAAATTCAAAGTACCTGGGGTAGTTAAGATCATTGATTTAAAGTCGTCACCAAAAGATAGCCCCCCATCACCACCATCTGAGCCAAGCCCTAAGAGGCAAAGAACTGATCACCCACATGAGGATCTGACAGATGAAATTATTTTTACTGATCAAGACATGTAGGTTGGTATGCTTTTGCCTCCTAGGTTAGCTGAATTAGTTTTGTTTGATTTAGATATGAAGGTAAAAGTGTGCAAGATTCAAGAATGGAAGCATGCAGGGAGTTTTTAGATGACAATACATTTGTGAAAACTCCTGTATTCTTGCAATTGGCATGGAGAATGAAATTTGAAGAGTATCAAGATAAATGCATGGAGAGAAGGGAACTAAGGCTTGACAGGTCAGACCAGGAGAATGATGAAGTAAAAGCTAAATTGATGGAAGAGTTCAAGAACATCACTCCTGAAGAAGGAAGACAACTAGTGATTCAGGCCGGTGTATTGATTTTTCCTGAGTGGGATATTGCAGATGCAGTAGCTTTTAATGCTATTATGAAGTCCAAGAATCCTTTCAAGATTCCTTCGAGGAAGAGGTTACGAAGCATTGCAAAACTCTCTTCCTAGTGAAGAATATGAGACCCAAGTAATTTCCAAGGCCGTCTGGAGAAAACCATATATTGCTGATATTAATCCAAATTTAAGAGGATTAATAATAAAGAGAGATTCAAAGACTTCAACCACTAAGGCCACTAATTTAACTGTAAATGTGGCCAAATTGGCCCAAAGGACTGCTGAAAAGAAGAGTCTAATGGAGAAGTATAACATTTTGATTGAAGAATATAGTAAAATGCAACAAAGGAATGTTGAATTGCAAACTGAAGTGGAAAGGTTCAGATATAGACAAATTAGGCAAACATCAAATGCTTTAGGAAGTAGTACATTACCTCCCATAGTAGGGTCAATGCCTCTTGCTTCTCCAAATGTTTCCACACCAGGGTCTCCCATTCAGAATCCTACTCTCACCCCTCCTCTAGAACAAATTGATGAAGAAACTGAGTGCTTTGTTGATCCAATGAAGACGCAGCTCATACAAAAAATTGATGAATTCCATACATCATTAAAGATAAGAGAGGAGGGATTTCTTTCAAAGGAAAAGAATATTGTTACTACTATTTTGGAGCACTTAAATGAAGGGGTAGATAGTAAATTGTAATTTGTACATTCTTTATATTCTTTGTTGTTGGAAGCAATGAAGAATATTGATAGGGATTAGGAGGTAGTGGTACAAACAATTAAAAATTGGATCCCTAGGGCTAATTATCTGGATATCATGAATAAAGCCTCAAGGTTTGATATAAATAATAGACCCCAATCATTGAAGCCTACTCATGTGTTAGTAAAATCATTACAAGGTTTTCAATCCCTACCAGATGATTTGAGTAGGAAGATTAAAGAGTTGGTAAATAATTTCAATGATTGGGGTAACACATTGTTACCTAATATAATTGATAAGCAGGGGAAAATCAGAACACTCCAACAATGGTAGGATCAATCAAATAAGGTCATCAATAATCAAATTAAATTAAGTTTTGATGACTCAGATTATGATTTGTTGGTGAGTTGTATGGATAATATTATTGGTACCAACTCATTTTTGGAGTCTTTTGAAAGAGATACAAATCACGTAGCGGTAAAGTATATGCCTTATAGTACAAAGGTAAATGGGGTGATTAATTTTAACTAGCCTACTGATGAAGAATACCATAAGTGGGTAGCTAAGTATTTGAATGATAATGAGTAAAAGAGAGTGGACTATGGAAAGGTGGAAAATCTAATGTTGCGGTTACAATGGTCCTAGTTTTGTATTGATGACTTTCTAGGTATGGGTTTCTTGTGGTTTTTGAATCACATCAACTTACCTCAATTGACATGATGAACATGAATATGCTCCAGGATGATTGTAGTTGTAACAATTTTTGGAATATCATCATATGCTCTAACCGATTGGTGATGTGTGTACTTTCTAGTCCAATGCTTGTTTGCTCCTTCATTTTTCTATAAGAAGGATTTCAAGGCCAGAAGTACGGGTTAGCAAGTTAGATAATTTTGATCGAGTCTAGGCGAAGTTGTAGAGCTGATTGTAAAGATCAATGGTTTTAGAGAGAAATGCAATTTAGGTTTTGAGTCACTCTGTGATAGGTTTTAAGTTCATGAGGATTTAATATTGCATAACAGTATTAGCATTTGAATCAAAATGATAATTTCAAGCTCGTCTCTCTCCATTATATGTGCATATCTGAACTTTGAATAAAATAACTAAGGGTTGTTTCATCTAACCCACCACAGTATGATTATTTTAGCCTTTAATTCAAGGAATTCAATTAAAAAATGCTTGAATGGGATTATAAGAAGATACGTTCTATATATGATTTGATAAGTAGTGCCTATTAGAATAAGACACCCATGTTCAAAATGTAACATTGTTAGGACCTCTATGTTATATCACATCCGCTATAAACCCTAAGGCTTATAACTCTTGACCCCTCTAATGGATATACGGCACCCATCCAAGTTGCACCCCTTCATCGATTTAGCATTTGGTTCATCTTGGTCTCAAGTCATGATCAACATTCCCAACCAATATGATGAATGCAACATCTTTCTGGCTGCGGTGGCTGTTGTAACAAATCTTTGGGAATATCACTCAGGGCGTCCAACCCATGGTGACAGTGTACTTTCAGCCCGCCATTTGCCTGTCTCTTCAAGAAGCTGATTCTGCTACAGGAAGCACGACTCTTAGCGCGTTAGATACCCTTATTCTAGTCTAGGTGAAGTTGCAAAGCGAATTGTAAAGTCTGATGGTTTTAGATAAATGAAATTTAGGTTTTGAGTCATTATGTAACAGGTTTTGAGTTCATAGAGATTTAATTTTGTATAACAATACTGTCATTTGAGTTGAAATAAAAATTTGAGCTCATGTCTCTCCATTTTATAGGCATATCTGAAATTTGAATGAAATAAGTAAGGGTTGTTTTATCCATCTCACTGTTGTGGTGTGTATGATTCTATTTTAGCTTTAATTCAATGAATTAATCAAAATGCTTGAATGGGATTATAGGTGGATATGTATAAGGATTTGATAAGTAGTCCTGGGTTAGAATGCATACCGATGAAATTGTAATGCAATATTGTCAGGGATCTTATATGTGATGTATTAAATCTATTATAAACCTCTAAATGCTTATGAATTTGACTCTTGCAATGGATATATGGCACTGATCTAAGTTGTAATTATTAGTGTAGTTCAATATTTGTTTGTCTTTTCCTAGACCTTGCTACAAATTGCAAATCATTGACTATCTTATACAATGGATTGTGTTTAGTTATCTCATGCTCCAGATAGTTGATATTGTCTATGAACAACTAATTATAGTTGATATTATCTTATCATGTTGAGCTATTAAGTGAGATCATCTTCTATTGTTAATGTTGTTTATAATAATGGTACAGAGGTTGTAAGAACATTAAGGGATCACCCTCTCGAGTCTTGTAGAGCCCAAAGTGTAGGAGGATTTTAAAGTCCTCATCAATTAGTCTAGGTCCTTCGAGCTGCCTTCAATTGGAATAGTAAATTTCATAGGTAGATTAGAAGACAAACCTAGTTACATTGTAAAAAGAACCAACATACACGTCAACTACTGAACAACCACCTGTACAACTGAATTTTTAATCTTTTATGATCACATGAAACATAAAACACACTAATTTCAAGGTTATTAACATCACTATTGAAATGTTTTAATTTTTTGACCTTTCAAACATTAAAAAGTACATCATTAAATTAATTATGTAATGGCATAAAAATTAAAAATATCATGAATTAATTATGTAACCACATAAGTCAAATATAATTCTATCAAGAAATTAATATCAAATAGATAATATAATTGCATAACTTATACATTTCAATGGCATTGATCTACTTCTTCATCCAACTCTTTATTTGTATCATCTGTTCTAGATTTGACATTGTAAGGATTAGTCATATCATCATCATTGTCATCTATATCAGTTTCGATAATGTGATCATCCACACAGATATCATCTTCATGAACATTAACTCCTACATCATCATGATCTAGTTCCTCCTCTTTGACATCTTTTTCAAGGACATCATCAACTAACTGTTGATCCTTATCATCATCTACATCATTTTCTAGTTCTTTGTTATCTTCTTCTTCCACCACATTATACTTTACCGGCCTTCCTCTTGGATCATGTTTAACAACAAATGACCAACCCGGTTTACTTGGAATCTCTGAGTAAAATACCTGCTCATATTGGCTTGGAAGAACATAGGGCTCATTTCCAGCTCGCTCGATCAACCTTGTATTAACCATGGTAAATCCATTATCATGTTCAATAATAGTTCTCTCAGGATCATTTTCACCAATCAGAGTCTGCACTATACTAATTTTAACAAAAATTAACTCCATGACTTAAACACTCAAGCATATCATCCAAAATCCCATAGTATCAATTTTCTAAAGATTCTCAGATGTATGTCACTTAGATGAAAAACATTAGTCACCCAAAGACTAAACTTATGTACCAGAATCACAAGTTTTCTTTCATGTCATCCAACATTTTGATTCAAAATTTATGACCATTGCACCACATAGCCTTGTGGTGTTTCACCTGCAATATGTCAAACATGTAAAAATTATTGCAATATCGTCAGTTGATAAACATATTTATTCTTGGCCAAATTTATGCAAAGGAAACAATCTCACGATATATATACATCAATATACTTGAAAATAATTAAATAATATGGGTGATTAATATATTTATACGTATCTGTTTATCTCTTAAACCATATGCTAAATCAATTTCCCTTGTGTAACATTGGAATCTCCATTACAATGAGCTTCTTTAACCAATGAAGCCACACCTTCCCATGTTAATGGGCGATTAGATTTTTGACATCGTTCAATCCATACCATCATCCAATCAAGATTGTTGTCGACGTAAAAATGTAGTGCATCCCACTCTCAATCAACTATACCAAGAAAAATTGAAATTCACAAACGTGTATATTAGTTAAATACCACAGTATATGACCTAATTTATAATTGATGTATATTAAAGATTAAAAATTAAATAAGTAATAATATACATAAAACCATATGTAAAATGTATTCAACACCCATGACCATCTTATAATTACTCTCTCACTTTTTCTCAATCTACTAGAACAGTAATTCCCTTCAATTTGTTAATGGAGTTGGGATCCCAAATGCGATCTACATAGATCTTTGCTACAAATTTAGGAAGATATTCACTAATGTACACCATGCTCTGGTATACCATATATCCCTCCACCATAGAACCCTCAGGATGTGCTCTTTGTCTAACCAAAGCCTTCAAAAAATTTAAGTGCCTCTCAACCATCCACATTGACCTTGTGTGCATAGGTCCACACAATTCAATCTCCTCAACTTGCTGTATGAGGTAGTGTTCTTGTGCATTTAAAAATGTTGAAGGTAGACACTTTTTTCATTTCAGCACATTAGATCTATGAATTTTTCTCTTCCAATAATTTATATCTTTTTTATGGATTTCTTTAGATGACAAACTATCTACAAGTGATTCACATGCAAATATATTAACGCAGATTTACCAAAATATACAAGATATTACATAACAAGTAAAAATGGCAATTATAAGATGTATATGTTGAATTGAACAAATCTCGGGCTTTACTTACTCCCTCATGTATTTCTTCCAAGATAACATATAACTTGTTTGACATTGTTGTCAAAGTTGTCTAGGAGAGATAGCTGTAGAACATACTACAACAATTATAAATGATCTTTTCATTATTTTTCCAAAGCAGAAACAAAAATACACCTAAAAGTACATGAATTGTACAAGTGTATATAATATAACAAAATAATTACCTTAATGAAGGTATGCTAACTATGCCATCCCCGAATTCAAATTCACTTTTCTTTTATTATATTGTTTATGTTCGCAGCAAATCCTGTGGGAAATCAATTTTTTTGTATGACTTCTTTTATGGCATTGCTTTGCTACTCTGTTAATAACCAAGGAAGGGCACTTATATTAATTTGTCTCCATCGCTATTTAATTGAATGAAATTTTTCATTGCATGATTGGCTTCCTGAATGTCACTACAAATTTTGACAATTTTTTCTTTGTCATGCCTTCCATCCAATATTTTCCATAACGTTTCTATTATATTATTTCCGATATGCATTGTATCAAACAAATGCACAATTTGTAGCTGCTCATAGTAGGGAAACCTACTAAATTGTCTAGGATAACTTTTTAGTCCTTGTGGAAGCCGACCATTAATGCCTTGACAACCTTCATGAAGCATATAAGTTAAATAAATTAACAACAAAAATCATTGTCAATTACAACATGAGTAAACACAACACAATATAAAAATATAAATTCAAAACATATCATATATGATAGATAAGAAATTTGATCCGATGTATAACCTTAATGATTAATTCTATTATATTCCAACTTCCATAGGTGAGGTGACATTCTTCGGGGTTTTGATGTAGTCTCCTCTTTCCCATTGAAAAGATGTTTTTCACTAGTTCGATACTTATGATTTCTATGGAGGAAGTGCCTATACTAATCAAACACCTTCTTTCCTAAACTTGTTGAATGACGAGATTTCATCTTTGGATCACAAATTGGACATGCAAATTTTCCCTTTGTTTGAAGACCTGCAAGATGATATATAATTGGATTAAATATGTCAATTTTTTTCATTATATATAATGAATAGATTATTTTAAAAATATGCATGATATCTACTTTATCAAATTAAATATTGTTAAAGTGTAGTCGAGCATTATAACATACCACAAAAATGTGTTAGCCCTGGGGCATCATGAATTGTCCATACAAGCACTGCATGGAATTAAAATTGTCTTTGTCCTATTGGTCTGAAGACATCATTCATACTGACGTCATTCCATGACTTTAGTAACTCGTTGATAAGAGGCTCGATATATATATTCATATCTTTAACTTGGTACTTACTTAGTTGAATCAACATAAAAATTACATAATTATTATAACCATTTTACTGTAATATATATAAATTAATGTACATGATAATTGAATGAAAAAATAATAATTCATTATGCAACAAATAAGACAAATGAGATGCTACTACGTTAAAGAAAATTGATGTAAAAAAATACCTGGAACAATCATTGACAACATTATGTGCTCCCTCTTTATTGACATCCATGGAGAAATGTTATTGTTGATAACAAAAACATGCCACACTGAGTAAATAGATCTCAGCTCTACAAATGGATTGACACCATCCGCTCCTAGCAAAAGCCTGAGATTATGACGTTCTTCTTTAAAGTGTGGCCATTTTTCCTCCATGTCCCTAAATGTAGGACCATTCACAGGAATTTGAAGAATGTAATCTCCACTTCTATTCCGTGCATGGTAATCCATAAATTATGCTAAGCTTTCACACCTAAATAATCATTGCATATGCAGAATAATGGGAATATAATGAAGAACCTTGCGAGACATGTTTTTTGTTAGTTGATCTATTCAATATCTACTGATATGACATTCTGGGCATTCTGTTGTAAATTCCTATTGTTTATGATATATAATATGACCATTGGGACATGCATATATTGCTTGATAATCCATTCTGATATCTTTCATAATGGCACATAAATCTCGGTATGAGTGAGGTAAAATATTTGATGGTGGTAACAAAAATTCACCAATCAATCTACAAAAAAAATAATTTTTTCATATAAAGAATATTAATGGTACATATTTCGTCCTTTATTTACTAGTGATGAACTAACAACAATTAAAATAGATGAAAAAAGATGACATATATGACATACCTTAACCTCCACGAGATTTCTATGTTTGATAAACCATTCATAACCTTCAAGTTCAACAACAACAATACAGTAGAGAGAAGATTTGTTTCAGAGCCTTCATAAAAGGGATCATATGCCTTCTCAAGTACAGGTAAATCATGAACATCATCAAAGTCATCTTGATCATCATGATCAGCTCTACCACTAAATGTTTCATGGATCAATGTATTCATACCATCATCTTCAACTGTGTTTTATGGCACATGATCATCTTCTTCCATAGGATCATTAACTTCATCTTCGATATTCACAGCTCCATGTTTGTCCACTTGCAAAACCACATTCTTCAGGCTGTGATAATCCATATCATTTTCCCTAGGGTGCCCAACCTTTATAATAATGATTGACACAAATAAACCATGATCATGATCAAGTGATTATATATATATATATATAATGTTAAAATGATATAAACATTTACAAATTCAATCAATATAAACACATATAATGAACAACTTACCAATGGATGATAATCATGCCCCCCTTCAACATGACCATGCTTCCTACAATGTTTCAACCGCTAGATTAAAAGTCATCTCATCTTTTAAGCCCTTGCAATTACAAGGACAATAACATTTCCCATCAATTCTTTTCAATCTAGCCCACAATCTATCAAGTGTCTCTTCATTTTGTTCTAGACTAATATTATCTCACATAATTTTTCTTTGCCAAGCTTGATTATTTAGATCTTCAAAAAATATCAAACTCACACTCCAATAATTTTTATTCATAGACAGGTAACATAGTCTAATAATTTCGATATTTTACACCAAAAAAATTTGGCATGCAACCACCCCTGCAAAAGAGAAGATAGTCTGAAGTTAATGACCCCAAAAAACACTTTAAAATGCTAATTCCAAAACTTATTAAATTTTGATTTTACTATGATTTCCAACCGTTAAGACTCCTAAAATTAGAATATTGAACTTGATCACAAACTTCCTACAACAGTGGAGGTAGTGAGCTAATAATAGCAAGCGACCCATTCCTAAGGAGCAACAAGTTGGAATCATCATTGCTAATGTCAATACAGATTTATCCTTTTAGTTAAAGATGTAATGTGTCACTTCTTATGACGAGCTTATCCCTAGGGTCTTCAACATTGAGAGAGCCCTAATAAAAAACAACAGAAGCATTGGTAAGAGCATGATTAGGGTACAAACCCTAGGCCTCCATAGAAACATAAACAATAAATATAGAAAATTAGTGAGGTTGCAATACCAGAAAGATTGAGACATTGTAGGTAATAACAAAATCTTGCAATCTAAATATTGTAGCAAATAACAAGCACACTATGTAGCTTAGTGACATTTGTAAATGAAATCTATGATAAGAAGAATGATAGTCACTTGAGATGTGACAGTCAAAAAGAGGTTGAGCAGTGACAAGATAATAAAGCTCAAACCTTGCATAGTAAAGTGGATATTTTAATAGTGAGTTTCCTTACTCCCTTGCTGACCTTAAGGGTTTTTCAAATGCTTTTGGTAGTGTTAGACAAGGAAAATGCAATCATGGAATGACTGTCTAAATGAAATAACAATGGTAATCATAGGTTCAATGTTTCTTCTTAGCCATTAATGTATAATGGAGGTAGTGGATTGCATGTTTGAGCAGTGTTTTGAGACTCATCAAAGATGGTAGAATAGTGAATAATACCTTGTGGACTGTGAAGTAGTGTCAATAAGGTTGAAGGATCTTAAGAACTACAATACCATGATACAATGAGTCCCCTGTAGTAAGTAGGCAGTCTATAGGGCATAGTTTGATTTTATAGAAGGATGCTCACGAAAGGAATCTTCAAGTGATAGTGAGTGAGCTGTTTAAGATTGCAGTTGAGGGTGCAATACCCAGTCTTAAAGGAAGTTAGCAAAGCAGTAAATGTGCAAGAAAATTGAATCGTACACAACAACAATTCAAAATGTTATTTTCCATAATTCTTTGAGTTTGAAGACAAAAATCTCATTGTATCTTCATGATGAAAGTGGCGACCTTAATGTTCAATCACTAGCAACCATGATTTTAAAACATTCTATTATGCTTATGGAGGCAACATTTTAAGCAGGGCAGTGAGTGGTGGTTTGGAACAATGGCAAGTATGAAGGACTTGCTTTATATGCATACTATGCAGTCTAGTTTAAGACAACATTCTTAGAAGAGATTGAAGGTGGATTATGGAACTCAAGGGTTACCATGAAAAGGATTAAAGCAAAGACTGAGATCTACTTAAAAGCCACGGTCATGAAGATATTAAAGATGTCACATGCAAAAGCATAGTAGCTAGAGTAATGAATACAGTGCCAAAGAGGATAGTGTGTTGGGGAAAATTTAGGAGATCTCCACATTATCTAATTACAGGGAAATACATCTTTTATTTAATTTTTTAATTAAAAGAAATCATTCTAAAACCTATATAGGATATATTGATACTTCAAAAGCCTCTGAAGGAATTTTAGATTATGCAAATATATGTCAAGTAACATTCATAAGGTTTCGAAAATCTTGATCACTCTCTAGAATAGCCCATTAAACATGGGTTGTGCTTGAATGCACTACATAATTGATATAACACAACCACTCTGCATATCAACCAGAGTTATAGGCTCTTTATTGTAGCAAGAGGTAATCACTCTTCGATCATGCTATAATTACATCCTAACCTATTAAATTTGAGACAACCTGAATGCACCTAATGATTATTGAAACCTACATTATACAACCTGAATTAACTACATTATATGAGTGCCTCCATTTCTATCACAATATAGCCACATTAAACTTGGGTCACACATGAATGCTATTAGAGTAATAAGTTATTATGCTTAATTAATTATATCATATTGATTAATTAATTAAGTCACTTATTCCTCTTTATTACTTAAGCTAAACTTAGGCACATTAATAATTAATTAATTATTAATTATTAAGTGTGCACACTAGGGTTTCCTTTAGGGTTTCTTGATCTCCTTCATAAGGATTGATCACTTTGTAATAATTGATTCTCTTAATGCATTTTAGAGAGGTTTGAGAATATTGTTTGGTTCTTCATATCTTTTGCATGTGACAATTTATCCATCTTGCATGCACGGTGATCTTGGATTCTAACATGGTATCAAAGCTTAGACCTATAGGCTTGTTCGTGATCTGAAGATATGGCCTCTCTGTGAGTTTCAAGTGCAAGGGTTTCCACAGGCATCTTTTCTGTAAATCTGGGGGTAGCCATTTTTTTAGGACACAATGGGCTCAAATGGATGTCGCCATTGCGTTCGCAACATCCCAAAACCCTAGAAACACCTTTCAAATCATCCATTTTGGTGCAGTTGATCCTGGAGGCAAATTTTTTTGTCTGGGGACTGTACGACCTCCCAGCACGCAAATCGAGGCACATTTTTTTGAAAATTTTCAAAAACAATATAAAAAAATTGAAATTTTTAAAGATTTTTGTGCGCCGCCCACATGGAAGGCAGGCGGCCACCGCCGCGCCACCCAGCGGCCACCAAGAGCGGCGGCCACTGGGTGGCAACCACCTCCTCCACCGCCGACAGTTTTCACCACTGCGGGCCCCTAGCAGTGCAGGCGGCGGTCACATGGAGGACCGGGCGCTATGCGCCCAGCCCCCGGCCACTCTTAGCCCCCAGTGAAGGTCCTCTAGAGGACCAGTGGATCCGCCCCTAGCACCAGCCCGCCAGCCCCTGGTCGCCCACAGGACCAGGGGCCCAATTTTTTTTCATTTTTTGGGGGCCCAATTTTTTGTGGCGACGGCCATACAACCATCAATTTTAAGCTCGGCTTTTGCTGACGGCATGATCACGTCATCCGTACAGCTGACCCTCTTTGCCCCTCCTAACCCCAGTTTTCCCTAAAAGAGCAGTTTTTTTTCTTTTGGCCATAACTTGGGCATACGGTATCAAAATTGGGTAAACGAGATATCGCCGAAAAGCTAGTTCCAAGCAATTTCATTTGGTGTAGTTTATTTTATAGTATTTTTCTGTTTTACTACATTTATTGCTGTTTGAAGTCATATGTACTTTTTATGCTTCCAAGCTCATAACTTTTTGCCACGATGTCCAATTTTTGCCTCGTTTGCGGCGTTGGAAAGGTATTGAGGAGCTCTATGTTGCTGTCCATACACTTTTCCTGTATCTACCCTAGGTTTATCTCTTAGTCCAGATTTGGACCGATGGGTTGTTTGGCAATTACTTGGATATTTTGGCAGTTGGGAGAGTGCATCTTGCATCTTTGCACTTTGTTTTCAGTAATACATCATTCAATAATTGCTTGTTGCTTCATAGATTCTAGGGTTGTTCCCCTTTGGAGTTTTCGAGTGTTTTGTGGCATCTAGTCTACTATCACATTATTTTGATTCCAGTTTTGGTTTCAGTTGTAGACAGAGATATCTTTCCTTGCTTGTCAGATTGTGGTTCCAGTGTTACTCTACAGAGTTCTTCCAGTGCTTCTATGCAGCATGTCATCTCATTGTAAGGGGGGTTTTGTCCCACTGGGTTTTTCCTTCTCTTACTCTTTCTTGCATTTGTAAATGGGTACCTGATCAGGCCTAGTTGTCGGGACCCATCTTTGCTTTCATGCATCTTATTCTAGTGTTTTAGCTTCTTCCTAAGTTCATCTTAAGGGGGGGTGTTAGAGTAATAAGTTATTATGCTTAATTAATTATATCATATTGATTAATTAATTAAGTCATTTATTCCTCTTTATTACTTAAGCTAAACTTAGGCACATTAATAATTAATTAATTATTAATTATTAAGTGTGCACACTAGGGTTTCATTTAGGGTTTCCCTTTTAAGGTTTCTTGATCTCTTTCATAAGGATTGATCACTTTGTAATAATTGATTCTCTTAATGCATTTTTACTGAGAGGTTTAGAGAACATTGTTTTGGTTCTTCATATCTTTTGCATGTGACAGGTATCCATCTTGCATGTAGGTGATCTTGGATTCTAACAAATGCATCATATATTTGTTATAGCACAAATGTGCCACATGACCAATAGAGTTATGGATCACATAATTATAGTCACAAGAATATGTTCCTTGGTTGTGATTTATGGTGATTCCACACAACAAAATATGGACATGAAATTATCAAAACCCTTAACCTCTAAAAATGAAATTTGATGAGATGTTGCTTTAAAATATGATTTTCAAACCTGGAACTACAAATTTGACTTCACAACTATATTTTGTGAAAAGATAATGACTACCCTCAACTTGGCAATATCTTCTTGAATTTTTTTTTATTTTTCCCAAGAAAATCGTCCTTAGTTCTCCACAAACTGTCTCAAGTAGAGAAAAACATAGTCATAATAAATCAGGCGCAAACTCACTTTTCTTTATGTCAGCCACAATTTGATTTTTTTCTATTTTTCATGTTTGTCAAAAATTCGATGAAAATGATAGCTAACATTTTGACGAACGTTGGGGATAAAATTTCAAAATTTGAAAATTACAAATCAAATTTTACAAGCACCCGACGAACATCGAATTTTACATATTTCATCACACAATTTCATCGGATTTTGCAGTCAAATGTATTAGTGAATAGAAAAAATAGATAAACAATGTTAAGAAAAAATAAAAGCTCTACAGTTTCTGGTGACTCATAGGGGGCTTGCACTTGCGGAGGCACGAACCCAAAAGAATAAGCTGAAAAATATTTTAGATGTGTGATCCTCAGAGCTTGGGGAACACAGAATGCAAGTATTTCCAATTTGAATCATAAGGTAGAATCAATGTGTGAAACAATTTGAAAGCCTGGTCCAAATCTAGTATCTCTTTAAAAGATACCTCACCCAATCTAGTTTATGCAACATCGATGTGAAAGTAAAGTCTAGCGAGTGGAAGGAGTATTTCTTCAATTTCTTTTGCACTTGGAAATGGACCTAGTGCTTGGAAGGTTGATTGATCATGATGTTTTCCTTCTAGCCCCTCTTTGATTTTCTCTTTGATCAATATTGCTTTGTCGGGTAAGAAGGGAGAAGGTAGTCCCATTTGAACCAAAATTTCAAAATCTTCCCTCATGTTACCAACCTTGTTTTCCAAAATAGTATGGTAATTACTGCCTCTTTGTGTGGCCTGGCTATAGACTATGAATCCATTCATCTTCTTCATGACCGCACTTCTATATGGTATACCCATGCTTTCCAAAGTCTCTTTGGAAGCTTTATATAGCTTGTTAATCAAGCTCTATAACTCTACAAACTTAGGAGCAAAAAAAAGTAAAATCTAGTCAATCATCAGACCAATCTTTGTACTAAGATCTTGTGCACCCGCCATGAACCTTTGAGTTGGCTTTAGGGATGCCATTACAAATTTTATTTTCTCCCAATAAGAGAAATATAACTTCTATAGTAAAGGGAGAAATCAGGTCCTTTGTGCCATAGTACACTCTTTTTGGGCTTGAGACTGCTTTTCTTTTATATCAACCTGTAGCTGATTGAATGTCTCCAAAGTGCTTGAAAGTTCAAGGTGTAGTCATTCTATTTATTCACTACAGGCTTGTAGAAAAAACTCTAAATTTTGTTTCTCCCACTTCTCTATGTCAATGGCCATCTAGGATTTTTAGAGTTCTTGGAATTGGTTATCTCGATTTTGAAGATCCCGCTGGCCTTGCTCTTGAAGACTTGAAACAATTGATAACTCCTATTGTACATTTTGCAGCTCTTCCATCTTTTCATCAAGCTATTTTTCAATCAATTCCTTGACACTCTTTTCATTTTCATTTTAATATTGGGCCTTAGTCAACTCCTTTTGAATCTCATTTTCTCCTCAAAATTTTTACACAATTGCTTTGCTTGATCTGATGCTTTAGACCACTTGCCTTGCATGTCTTGTAGATTTTTTTGTAGGTCTTCACACTCATGATCCCATCACTCTATTATGTCAAAGAGTTTATTTTATCTATGTCGCAACTCCTTTGTTATTTCTTGCAGTTTGGCTTTCAAACTCTCTCCCTCCTTGCACTCAATCTCAAGTGAGACCTTTTCCATCTCAACTAAAGTTTGATCCTTATCTATTTGAATAGTTTGAAGTGACATAGTTGTTGCATTTTGTTGCTCTTGTACCTTCCTCAAATGAGCAACCTCTATATCTTTTTCTTTGATCTCCACTTGGTGCATATCAACTGTGGCCTGTATATTTACCAATTCCACTTCTCACTTCTTCAATTTTTTCTCCAACTTCAAGTAGTATGTGTATACTACCTTTTGTGTGGCCTTCATGAGACCTACCTTATCATGGGGAAGTGCTTCACTCAGATTCAAGCCTATAGTTTGGATCTCATAATCCTCATATTGTATTTATCCCTCTGGTTTGGAGACCAGAGGCTTCATGGATGAAATCATCAGAGACCTTCATTCTTCATCAAAACATGCATCTAACCTAGGGGCAGCTGAAGCTGTTGCAACCTTCACTAACTACTTTTGATTCCTTTCCTTGTAGGCTAGTTTGCAAAAGTCCACCTAAGTTTGAAGTTCTTGAGGAGACTTAATACTTTGTGTAGTAATGGGGATACCAACATGGAGGCTATACTGAGTAGAGAGAGGGGTATTCTCAAATGGCTGAACCTAGGGGGAAATTGTCGGGAAGGTTAAAGGTATTAATGAAAAAGGTGGAATGTCATTCCAATAGTTTGGGTGTGTAGAGTGATTATCAGAGTGAGGGGAGTGGTAGTGGAAAAAATGGGCATATTCCTAGAAATAGGAAAAGACAATGAAACCTGCAACACGGGTTGCTTCCATGCTAAAAATTGGGCTTTTGACATAGTGATTAAAATTTCAACTGCATATGCAATTGAAGATGCATGTTCTACATGTGGGACCTCCAAAGGAGATTCAATGAAAATTATGGTAGGAGGCATGGCAAAAAAAAATAGATCAATAGTGGTAGGAAAATTATCTTGGGCTTGAGATGGAGGGGTTGGAGAAACCAAAGAAGTAGAAGGAAGAAGGGAAGGTGAAAAAATTACCTACACTGTGGGAGCCATGGGTGCTTAGGAGATAAAGGTTACCTCCTCATCATCATGCTTCTCCTGAGTCACTTTCCTAATTGAACCTTGGGTTCTTCTTCTCTTCGTAGGGGGCTAGTTTGTTGCAATAGATCCCTAAGCCACTAATTCTAACAAACCTTGATTTCCTTGTGTTGTCGAAGCCTTTCTTAAAAATTGTCGAGTTCATGTCATTCTTGTTGACACACTGGAAAATGAGGATGGTCTTTTCTCTTGAACCTATGTTGCTTCATTTACTTTCTCTTTTCTATCTTAGCCCATGTTGGTGGTGAATAAGAAGGTATGTCAAAACCAAACCCGAACTCTTCATCATAAATTTGCTCAAAAATTTCATCAATACAGATCTAGTTGAGTAGGAATTCATTTGTTTGATATCCTATCGATATCTCCCAAAATTGACTATTTTCCTTTCAGACAAATCTGTCTTCTTCAATTGTCGCTTTACAGTCTTTTCCATCGGGACGTCTGAAATAAAAAAAATTGTATTACTTGATAAAAAGAGATTCATAGGGGTTGCAAAAATGGTAGGAGGGTTAATCAATGTGTTTTTCATCATCGTCCCTCTCCATATTGCTCTTGTCCTCTTAGTACGGTTGTGGTTCATGCTTTATGGGTAGGAACCCCTCTAGATTGTACTTCCATGTATCAAAAATGAGACCTAGGCCAAGGTAGGCCAGGTTTTTAGTCAAATTTTCTCTTGCTTCTCTCTTCGAGAGCAGTTCTTCATATTTATTAAAGCTGAGAGGGATGTTATAAAGCTTTTCCTTCTTGGCACTAGCACCATAGGTTTTATCCGCAAACACTAATTGCCAATAAATTACTAAGGAAAGCGCTCTATTTGTTACAGACCTAGGCAATCTAAAAGGATCTCCTATAAAGCCATGGATTCTAATGAAATTTAAATCTCATCCACATAAATAATAAAAATGAGGCATATGTTCACTCATCCAGGCCAAATGTTCACTAGAAAATATGATGAGATTAGGTAGCCGAGACAAATTATTGAGAACGAAGTTTAGGAATAAATTGACAAAGGTGTAATAGTATTGGGTTTTTGAAAGCATAGGAGTCCATACTGAGATTGGTTTAATTAACCTTGTTGTATCCCTTATGTCTAGTGCCAATAACTCCCCAAAGAACCTAGGGTTTTTATGTAAAATCAAATGTACAAGAAAAGAGGAATACTTGAATTTGAACGAATGACTATAATCTCTTAGTTTCCTGAGTATCCTCTCAGAAATCACCTCAATGAAATCATACTGAAAATACGCCCCTCCACCTATTAAGCTTGAGTGCTAAACCCATTTGATATTTGTGAACATCATCATCGTAATTCATGCCATAAAAAAATCTAACAATGAGAAGACAACTTGCAAATCATCATTGAATAAGATATGTATACCAAAGGGAAATTGGGCATCATGTTATTTTCTCTTGACATGTCTTAGTGTTGAAAAATGTCAGTCTATGTTGTATTTCATTCCAAAAATCTCCCAATATTCCTCTTGAGAAGTCATCTTCCGTTTAGTTGAAGGGAATACATAACAAATCCCTGATAGCCCCTAGACTAATGGTGATTTTTTAGTTTTTCACCATGAATGACCTCAGTATCTTTTTCAAGATTTTTTGTGTAGAGATCCACTAACTCAGGGCAGACATGTGTTCGAGGTAACACATATTGGGGCAAACCATAGTGATAGAGTCGCACTCCAAGAGACTCTATATTTCTAGCTTTCAACCATAAATCTCTTCTTTGAAGGACTCCCTCTCGCAGAATCATAGGGTTTCTATGTAGCTTTGCATCAAAGATATTATCCACATAATATTTAATCAGCTTTGGATTGATGAGATCATCATGCTTTGTGAATTTGGTGCAAAATAATTTTGCACCTTAGGTATTGGTGGGTTATCGAATGAAATCTCCCCAAAGACATTAACATAATGTGCATTTGCTAAAGTAACTTCAATATTCTTTCAAAAAGTTGATGCATCAGTTGCCATTTTTTGTGAATTTCACTGAACCTTTTTATTAAACTGCTTCTTCACATGATAATTTCACCCTTGATTTGAGAGCTTGATACTTCAATTTTTTTGGCTTGCCAATGCTTCTTTTAATGTTCACTACCTTTAATCTTACTAAAAATAAGTACATGACCAACACGGTTAACCTTTGGAGTGTTGTCAACAGGGTTATACATGTGTATTAAATGCCTACCTTTTTAGGGAATGTAAAATTTACTTTAGGAAGGGAATTTAGGTACCTTCCACACATCACCTTTAAATAAGGACAACCTTGAAAAATGGGAGGTGTAATCTAAGAATACGTTTGCATTAAACATGCAGGAGGTGTTGTTAATAGTGGTCTTTTCCCATGGTAATGTTAATTAACAAGCAAGAAGCCAGTAAGACACTTGGCAATAGGTAGCATGTCTGGCATTAATGCACTACTTGTATAGATTATAAGATATTTTTTGAATCCTTCTTCGTATGATTTCCCTTCACACCATATTGCCAACTTGCATTTCTCGTTGTCATTCTGACAAAGAAAATATTTTCCATTTAGGAATTTTCAAGTTTGTTTTCTATATAAATTGCCTCCTATTCCATCATAAAAAAAGCACTTCTCATTTGCAATATTTCTTTCTATATTTGAAAGTATGGGAACTCCAATTAGGCTTCTAGGTAGGAAGAATCAAGTAGCCTTCGTAGGAGAGGTTACCAATGAGTGGATTAAGCGACTTTTGAAATCAAAGAACCACTTGACAATCACTGTGTTTAAGTGGGTGTTGGGCATAGACTTTTTCTCTAATGCCAACCATTATCGCAAATACAGATGTGGTCTCAATGTTCATGGCCTCACTGCTAGATCTAAACATCCCCAAGCCTTATGTGGTGTATATTTCAAAGACTATGTTCTCCAAATACTATCTGGTGGGTCTAGAAGAGATTGTTGATGTGGCTATCCTGGGCCTTAGCATCCCTTCAGCCATGTACCTTCCATGTCATGTAGAAAATGCTAAATTGGTGTCATAGCTTCCTTTTCTCTCTAGTTTTTAGACCACTACACTATAGCGACATTGCAAGTGGGCAAGGCCTGCCAACTCCTTACTTCTTTATGTGAATAATGTCAATCCAATCTATGGTGTGGAGTGGTATACTAACTTTTGTGACCTGGTATACAATCCTGGAGGAGTGGTGCAACAAATTGAAGACTAACCCCTCATTAGATTCCTTAGAAGAATGTCATTGTGTTTTATGCTAGCCATGGTTGATGTCTTGGAGCTTTGCATCATCTAGGTTGAAATTTTTTAAATCATTCTAGCTTTTGGAAAAATAGAATATCAATTTTGTAAACTTGCTACACAAAGCTTCTCCAAGCTCTTTTCTATCTTTCAAAAAATAGTCCTAAGCACCTACAACTCTATATAAATGATATTATATAAATGGAATATATTGCCTTTTCACTTTTTTCTATCTTTTGTTTCTCACAAAACATGAGGTATTTAACAAAATTTTATACATATGGTACTTAAAGTACCAAATTTACCAAAAAATGAACCATGGGTTTTTAATTAAAAAACTTTAAATGGATACTATTTACCAATATTCCCACAACATTTTTGTCCATTTATTCTAGTTCATAGGTGTTGCTTTCTTTGCATTTTAAAATGCGAAAAGGCCCCTTCCATAAAGTGTCAAATTTGGCATGTTGCCTTGGTTTGGCATCATGTTCATATTTTAGGACTAGGCTACCCTCTTTGAAACCAGGGTCAAAGGTATTTTTGTCAAACTATCTCTTCACTGCCTATTGGTGGTTAATCATGGTGTTGACTTCCTTCTCACATGTTTCATGAAGGTTTACTAGCTTGGCTAGTCTTACCTCCAAGCCACCATTTTCCTTGAGCTCCAAAGACTTCAACAATTGTAACGCTGAAATTTCCATAGAGATAGGTAGAATCACCTCATTTTTGTACACCAATTCATAAGGGGAAGCCTTTAGATTTTTTTTTGGAGTGATGTGGTCTACCAATAAGGCCACTCATAGGTGTGTGTTCCACTCCCTCTGATGTTCCGAGCTAGTGTGCTTGATTAGTCAAATCAAATTCTTATTTGTGGACTCATTGAATCTATTCCCTTGTGGATATCAATTCGATGAAGTCTTGAGGTAGACTCCATGCTCAAAGGTGAACTCTGGCATCTCAATTCCTATAAAATATCATACATTGTTGGAGATCAGGGTTTTGGGAGAGCTAAACCTTGCTATTAGTTTTCCCAGAAAATTGATTATTTTAGCCTTAGTAGCATTTTTTAAGTGGGGTCATCTTTGTCCATCTGGTGAAGTAGTTTTTCATTGTCAATATCAACTTGTGTCTTAAACTGGAGATGGGATTAATCATCCCTATGAACTACAAGCCCCACTACATGAAAGGTTCTTCTACCATGGTTGGGCACAATGGCATGGAAAAATTATTTCGCTTACCAAAAAAGAATTGGCACTACGAGCATTTCTTTACCAGGTCATGACATTCTACAAATAGGATGGTCCAATAATAACCCAATAGTTTTCATGGAGAAATGTCCACCTTCTAGGCTACTATGAAATTCACGTAGAACTCTTTCAACTTGTACTTTGTCTATGCAATGGAGGACACTGTTGAAATTCCTTTTCAAAAAGAGTCCCTCAATCAATACATAACCAATGCCTTGTAGCCTATAATACCTCTTTTTTTGTGTAGGAGTGTTTTTCGGGTACCTACCAGTTTGAATGAACCTTATCCTATCATTCACCTAAGACTAGTCCAACTTGAATTGATTTGTGAAGCCCTGATTGATCTTTTTTGTTTTTATCTTATGACTGAACTCTTTAGCAAGGTATTCACACAAACCTCTTGCTTTGAGCAGTTTCATAGGTTGGATCTTGATTTCATATTCCAAGATCTTAGTGATCTAATTGGCTCTTTTCTTAGTGATCTCCCCTCCCATGATGTATTCCCTTACACTAGGGTGAGCAACAAGAATTGTAATCTTTCTTGCTGAGACTAGGCATCTAAACTTTTTTAGGCTCTTCACAATAGTGAAACCCTAATTTTACACAAAATTATATCTGATCTCATACCCATTTAGAGTCCTTAAATAGAAAGCGATAGGGTTCTCTCTGCTTTCTTTATTTCCTTTTTTTCCAAGACAGTGGCTATACTAAGCTCGCTGCTATAAAAGTTAATATTTCCTAGGAATGATTGGACTCCATTTTTCATTGACTAGGAGTGGGAGTTCTCTTATAGATTTTACCCCTTCAAGATTAATAGTTATTCCTTCTTTAGAGACCAAAAAACCAAGCAACTTGCCTTGTGGTACCCCAAAAACACTTGTTTAGGATTTATAGAAACCTCAAACTGTTGACACCTTTGGAAGACTCCTAGGTGATCAAAATGATCACCCTTAGATTTTGAGAATATAGTTAAGTCATCTAGATAAATAAAGATGATCTTATTGATCAGATCCTTAAATGCGACATCCATCACATGCTAGAAAGTGGTCCCTACATTTGACAAGTTGAAGGGAATTTTTGTGTAGGAAAATGTTCCCCATTTGGCGGTGAACGTCGTTTTATGTTGGTCCTCACCTTTTGCATTGAATTGGTTGTAGCCTAAAAATCCATCAAGTAGTGATAACATTTCTAACCCCGCCATAGTTTGTAAGATCTTCTCCATCAAGGGTGGAGGGTAATGATCCTTTAGAGAGGATTTGTTTAGGCCTTTGAATGTCACACATAGTTAGATATCACCATTTATCTTTCTGACTGGAACCAAATTAGATACCCAGGTAGAATGTTTGATTAGGTATATGATTTTGGACTTGATTAATCTTTTTAGATCCTGTGCCATCAAGGCATCCACTTTCAAACTAATCAACCTCTATTTCTATTCAAATGATTTGGATCCTTCAATCAAGTCAATGGTGTGCTAGATTATGCTAGGGTCATAGCCCTTCAAGTCATCATAAATCTAAGCTATGACTTTGTCGTATTCGGAAAAAAGAGACCTCAACCTTTCCTTATCCTTTTGTGGAATGTTCTTTCTGACCTTAAGCTTTTTGTTGTCCTCAACATCGAGATCCTCATAGTCCTCTTGGTTGATGGTAAAACTACCTTGTTGTTCCTTGCATCCTTGTGATAAAAGAGGTTTTCGAGAGTAATTAGACCCCTCAAGATCTTATTTTTCTTGAGCTAAATAATCTTCTTATATGCCTCCTCAGATATCAGTTGCATTTTTTTAGTGATTTCACTCGATTGTTGTAGGAACATGGTGATCTAGGCATCGTCCTCACAAAATTTCTAATTTTGATTATTATTAGGAATAGATGGTTGGACTATGACCCACACTGCATTCTGGTTCATGTTATAATTAGAGGTTGGCTCAAATTGTGAGTTGATAGAGGCCATTCTATCTGTGACAATATTTTGCAATCTTGGGACTACCTGGATATTGAAGAATGTTAACCCTTCTATTAAGTCCCATACACTATGCTGGTATGATTGTATTATTACACTATTCATGGTCACTTGTTCCATGACCTATTTCACCACTAGCTCAAAATCTCTGAACACATGTATTCCTTCAATGCCCATTTGTTCTACCAATTTTAGACCATGAACCAAGCCTTCATACTCCACATTGTTTTTTGAGTAGGAAAATTGGAATTGAAAAGCCTTAAGAGTTTCTAATCCAATAGGAGATATGAGACAAATCCTTGCTCTCAAGTTGTTCTTACATCTGGCGCCATCAAAGTGCAATGGACCCATAAGCCATGTTCATCTTTTGAGTGGTTGCCTGAAACCTTTTGTTCCTTGATCAACTTCAGAATGGCCTGGTCTTCATCAAAATTAACATATGTACCTAGACCAATGGCATGGAAATTTCTAAAAGGGTCAGAATCTAAAAATTGATTCAATAAGACCTCCTCCTCTAGGCTTTGATCACCCATGGCCTCCTCATCCTCAAGCATCTCAATGCAATACATTTATTTCTTGGAAATAGAGGTGTGTGCAAATTTAAAACTCATTACCACATCTTCTACGGTATGCTCAGGATGGAGTAATTCAAACAATATTTTCATCTTTACACCATGCTTGGTTCTCAATATCAAGTGCGACTAGTCAAGAGCTAGGTATTCACCAATCTTGACTATGAAATCTCTTGATAAGCACATCTTGAAAATGGGAGGGATTTTGATTATGACCACCTCCTAGGTGACCATTTGACTTGGGATAAAATATAGGGTCGAGGGGAGGCTTTTGATTTGGCCTATGACTGGAACCTTCTTTGCATCTAATTGCATAATTCCCTTTTCAAGGGGCTCATATTTCAAATTTAGGGCGTCAGCTAAAAATTTAGGCATTATAGTGGTGATGGTGCTTAAATCTATCATATTGTTTTGCAATAATTTGTCTCCCACAATGAGTGTTAAGAAAAAGGGGTTAGGATTTGGTTTATATACCTCTTTTTCATCCACTTTTCCTTGGTATTCATGAATGTTGTGGCATTCAAAGATTGATTCCCTTGACTGGGTATGTTTTCCTTCTCTTGGTTGTGAGGGTTGATCCTCTTCCTTTAGAGCATCTTGCAATAAGGAATTTTATTGTGGGATGGCTAAAATTTCCCATAATGATACATTGGCGGGAGCATTCTTTAATTTCTCCACCATGTTAAGTATTCCAATCAAGAGTACCTTTGGCTTTGGAATTGCCTTCCTTGGTTTCAAAATTGGTTGATCCATCATAGGGGGATGGATTTATTTGTTTGTGACCCTTTTTTGGGTTGGTAATTGTTGCGCATGTGATTGTGGTTGCTATAGCTATTGCACTGACAATTTTTGGGGCATGCACCCCCTAACAAGTCTTTGTTTTGATCAGGTTTTGTAATCAGACTACACTTGTAGTGCTTCTGTTGTCAAAATTTCATTGGTAAATAATGATTCTTCTTCCTCCATCCAAGGAAAGAGTGCTTGGTTGAGGGATATGTATATCTCTTGTTTTAGAGACATAACTTGCATTTGATCACTAAGTCTAGTGCTCTCTATCCCAAGATAATGATAATCTCTAATTTCTAAAGGAATGCCTTGGATCCTTTTCTTTGCCACCTTCTATTGGAGATTTCCCCTTGGATAGTTCTAAGGTATGTGGGTGTCATTATATGGGAAGCACAAGGTGTTTATGTAATTTGTAAGATTATTTTGTCTTGGAACTAATTCTTTGCTTGTGCTAGACTTGATGGTCTGGAGTGGAGTGGTTACCAGGACTATCTAGCCCAACAATGATGGCTAGTTATTTCCTCTTGGAGCTCCCTAGTATGAACCTTGCTAGAAAGGTGGTCTTCCTCCTTGATAATTTTGTGGGGGAGGCTTCAAAGGTGCCACTTGATAGCACTTTACGATGAAGAGATCATTTGAAACATTCCTCAACATATTTTTGATATCATTCATCTCTGGAGCTAGCAAAGAAGAAATTTATGTGCTCAATTTTGTACTGGGGGACACATACATTGATGTCAGGGGTGCAGTTGAAATACCAAGGGCTTCTTCCTCTTGCATCTATGTCTGATAGCAATGTGACATTCAAAAATCTATGTAGCCACTACATGGCACAATTGCACTCTTTTTTTAAAAAAAAGAACCTTGCGACCTCCTCAAAAGTGTGCCAACATGACATATGGCAAGGCAAATAGCAAAAACCAAAAAATGGTACAAGAAGAAGAACTTGCAAGGTCGAAAGGAATAGCAAAAACATATAAACAATGTTAAGAGAAAAATAAAATCTCTATAGTTTACACTAAACTAGATATAACCCATGCAGTGGGAGTTTTGAGCAGGTTTATGTCTAACCCTGGTAAAGAGAATTGGACTTTTGTGAAGAGGGTGTTCAGATATTTGTGTGGTACTTCAAATTATTGTTTGGTTTATTATGGTGCTAATGATGTGGATAATTCATTGGACATATAGGGTTTTGTTGATGCAAATTGGGCAGGTGACTTGGATAGCTAAAGGTCCACTAGTGGCTATATTTTT
>VDFB02176314.1:0-12518 GCA_007258455.2 Sequoia sempervirens
TTCCATCTCAAAATTTTGAGTGTAACTATCCTCAATTTCACGTCTAAGGTCAGCATTTCCTGATTTCAGAAAAAAAAAGTGGCCACTTAAGCCCCCTTCTTGGGAACCATCTTGGTGCACTTACCCAAAAGCTACCTTATCCTTCATTAAGGTAGAAATTTTTTGTTATACAACATGCCCCTTGAAAATTGGAGATAGGCACTGCAAAATGAAGGTAAACACTAATGAAAATGGTCAGTGGTATTGTGGAAGATGTGATAAAACTTTCCCTGAATGTGATTATAAATATATACTTCAATGCAAAGTGCAAGACCATACTTCATTCACTTGGATTACAAATTTTGAAGAAGTGGCAAAAGAAATTATGGGTGTAATAACAAAAGAATTGAACATTTTGAAGCATGAAAAACAAGATGATGTTAATTTTTCACACATTATACAAAAGGTCCTTTTCAACAGATACATATTTAAACTTCAAGTGAAAAAAGAGACTTATATACTTGAACAAAGGATTAAATGCATAGTCATAAAAATAAAAAAGTTTGATTATTCATTTGAGAGCAAAACTTTATTAGACTCAATTACAAAGCTATAGGTTTCATAACATTCAAATGCTTGAATGTATATAATGTTAACAATGTATTCAAACATTTGAAAAAAAAAAAGTGGATATATCTAAGTTAGTTAATGCCATTTTGTCACATGATATACTTCTTTGATGTTGTCAATACTAAATCTAATGATTGATGAACATTTACGCTTTTTAAATTTATTGTTCTTGGTTGATTGTTGTTATAGACAAGTTGGTATGATTTCAAATTTCAATGTGTACCCTTATATATGGGAATTGAGATAATGATGACACAAACAATAATGAAATCAGTGATTGCTTTCAAATTCATATTCATGAAAATTTAAGCATTTTTTCAAGTCATGGGTCTGATAAAGATATCTCGGCATTATTTTTACATATATTATTAATTAATATAGGTATGCTAGTTAATTAAATTATTAACAATATTTTATTTGTATTATATATTGAATTGTTAAAGATGTAAAAATCTTAATACTAAATATATAGGAAAATGGTTAAAAAATTACATATTTTTCAAAAAATAAAATATAGTGTGTAATTTTAAATACAAATTATATAATTCTTATAATATTTATATTATTATTTATTGAATATTTTATAGAATTTAAACTAAAAAATTAGCCTCCCCTCTCGCTCTCCCTCTCTCCCCCTCTCTACATATATCTCCCTCTTCCACATCTTCTATCTCTCCCTCCTCTACATAACTCTTTCCCTTTCTCCCTCCCTCTCTCTCTCTCTCCCCATCTCTCCCTGATCTCTTTCCCTCCTATACCCCCTCTGTTCATATCTCAACATATTTGTCCCTTTATCTTCCCATATATCTCTATGTCTATGTCTTTCTCTTCCCATTTATCTATCTCTCCCTCTCTCTTTCTCTCTCTCTATCTCCCCCTATTTCTATCTCCCTCTCCATCTCTATTTGTCTTTCTCTAATTATCTCTCTCTCTCTCTCTCCCTCTCCCCTCTCTCTATATCTCCTTATATCTCTATCTTGCCATCTCTCTCTCTGTATATATATCTATCTATATATATATATATCCCTATCTCCTATATATTTCCCCCTCTATCTCTCTCTATATCTCTCTCTATTTTCCCTCCCTTTTCCTCTCTCATTCTATATTCATCTCTACCTCTATCTATGGGGAGATACAAGGTGGCTTTGATGGGCCTTCCCAAGATCATGATCTCAACACTACTCCCAACTATTTTGAGCATTTTAAGTACATATTGTATGCTAGATTGGGAGGCATGTGTCGAGCTCATATTTATTGATGCAAAATAGGTCAAAGTCACAAATTTGTGTTAAGGGAGTTGGTTATAGTTTTTGTACAAAATTTCAAGTGCCACATAGAGCAAAGATATTCTGGTTTTTATATCATGTCATCCAAATTTGGCCGTCATCCAGCATTAACAAAATCAAAGGTATTTGAATCCCTTGCATTTAAATTTTTTCTATATATAAAATATTTTAATATTTTCCCTCAAATCATAATATATATATTAGTGTGTATTTATTTATTGCAATAAAGAGAATTAACCTAAGTAACACATTAAAGAATTCCTAAGGTTGTACTTGGAAAAAATGCATAACAAATTTTTTGTTGGATGTTGTGTTGTATAGTTTAGAAAAGCTCAAAATATGAATAGGATTTTAAGGCCATATATTATGGTAACACAATGCAAAGAAGGAAAATCAATTATCAATTTTAATCTACAATTTAATACCATGTGAAAAACCACATGTAGTATTATCTAAAATTAATTCTTGACATATTAATTTTATAAAATACACTTACCATTCAATAAACTTCTCCCAAGAAAGAAACCCTAAGTGAACATTAATTGAACCCTAATTGTAGATTCATAACTCTAATCATAACCCTAAGCGAACACTAATACTAATCAAACCCTAACCCTAGCCTTAAAGCTATCATATAATCCAATTATCTCTCTTATCTAAATTTGGGTTGAATTATTTTTCCTTTATTTTCAATTGCATATATTTTTTGTTTATTAGATCTTATTTTATGAATATATGCAAATATAATTTTACTTCTACATTCATTCTATGCCCATTTTTTTCATGATATTTTAACATTCATTTTCTAGAATATTAGATCAATCTCACACATAAATATGAAACCTCAAAATTTTAAAATTAAATTCTACCCAAAACATAGACACACAATTGAACAAATTCTCAAAAGAAGAATGACATCATTAACATTTCATTCAAAATTCACTCAAATCCACATAAGGAGAAAAAATATATTAGAATTATACGTTTATTCATGCTTATAAGTCATATCTACATACAATTAAAGATAATTTGCATATATTCATCCAAAACTCAAAACAGGCTATCTATTATATTCCCGTTAAGCAGGGGTTTTAACGACCCGATAACACCACAGTCATCCACTTCTCATCCCGGAGGACATATATCTATCTTTCTACCCATATATTCAACTCAAAAACTAGCTAGAGCTTTCATCGGTTCTCTCCCTACAAATGAGCCTTGAATTCCCTTTTATATGACAAGGGAGCAACAAGCTTCGGGCTCAAATGTAATTTCACCACAAATTTTCATTTGAACAAAATCTCCATTGCATTTGACTTTCATTACAAAACTTCCCACATGTTGAATCTGCAAAACATATATAGTGCATGACCTGGGGAAAGGTAAAAGAAAAGGGAACACAAATTGTCATCACAATCCCCTTTGTATCCATGCAAAAAACCAAGCAACCAAATTAATTGCCACTAAGGCACCACAATGACTTCTTATTTACCCGCCACCCTGCCCTTACCAGCACTCAGATCCTGGTATACACGCCCGCTTCTAATTGTTGCCCAATACTGTAGACCCTCAACTTCCTCTTCTTTCTTTTCCTTGCCCAATACGGTTCTAGTCCGTCCGCTTGGGGTTTTAACAGCCAATGGCACCACATATATTTCCTCATCGTGAGGACAAATATCTTTCTACCCATATATTCAACTCAAAACCTAGCTAGAGCTTTCATCAGCTTCTCTCTCCCTACAAATGAGCCTTGAATTCCTTTATATGACAAAGGGAGCAACAAGCTTCTGGCTCAAATGTAATTTCACCACAAATTTTCATTTGAACAAAATCTCCATTGCATTTGACTTTCATTTCAAAACTTCCCACACATTGAATCTGCAAAACATAGTGGCGCACGAATTGGGGAAATCTAAAAGAAAAGGGAACACAAATTGTCATCAAAATCCCCTTGTCGCTATCCACGCAAAAAAACCAGCCAACCAAATTGCCACAAAGTCACCACAACAACTTCTTATTTACCTGCCACCCTGCCCTTACCAACACTCAGACCCCGGTATACACTCCTGCTTCTAGTTGTTTCCCAATACGGTAGACCCTTAGCCTCCTCTTCTTTCTTGTCCTTGCCCAATACGGTTCTAGTGTGTCTGCTTGGGGTTTTAACAGCCAATGGCACCACAGATATCACTTCCTCATCAGAGGGCAGATTGTGATTGAAGCGAGGTAAATACCGGAAGTAGTCAGAGTCGGTCTCAATTACATCATTAGAAGTGTTGCTCGTAAGGTCAATGGGCGAGTGTTGGAATCCAGAGGAGCCATTCCCATACCTTAATTTCCTATCGACACTAGTAATAGAGCACACCGACTGCTTGCCTTTGTCATCTACCAGTTGAGAAACAACGTCCTGGAATTGCAACCTTCTACTGCATCTAGTGGGCACAAGCCTGGGCTTGTCAACCAAAGCACCTTCCTGAATAGCAGGACTGAGCTTTTGTGAGCTCAAATGAGCAGACCTCCTTACTGACTTACTCATTTTCTCTTCTTAGACAAGCACTCAAACTTGATTAGACTCAGCCTACAAAGTGCTCTAACTGCTACAAGAATGACACTATTAGCAGTTAATTCATCTTGTATTTATTGTGCGAGGTAATGGCAACCTTCATCAATTCTTAGTAAAAATGCATGTGAAAACATGGCAATTTGGCGGCATATGTACTGTCATTGTTTAACTAGAGCTACATGAGAATCCAAAGATCACCCTTCATGATTTCCAACAACAACATCTTCACACAGATTGAGATCAACGTACACATCTTCACACAAATTGAGTTTGAGGTCTGCGATTTGGCAGGGTACGATCAAGATCTTCTCCCATATCTTCGAATCTGGAAAACCTACACATTGCACAGTTAGTATTTAATGAAAGGATTTGGCTAAGCCATCAGTAACATGACCCCTGGAGTTAATGGCTTAGACTTATGTCACTGGATTAAAATTAAAACCCAACTTTGATTTTAATGCTTTATTTCCTCTACAGGGTTTTATTTCCTAAGTCTCGGTTGGCCTCGTTAAATTCTTATCCCAACCCTAACAAAGAACAAATGATTAAGCTAAGGATTGTATTTTTTGTTATAACTTTAGTTCTAGAGAATTTTTAATTACCAATTCTTATTTGTGCATTTGTATATGAATCCAATTGAATGCCTTTCCATATCATTATGGAAAATTTTATTATTGCAACCCTAACTCTAACACTAATTAAACCTTGACCCTAACCTAATTAAACTCGTATTATAACCCTAACTCTAACAGTAATTGAATTGTAATCATAACCCTAGGTATTGTTGAAACCTAACCCTAATTGTATCAAAACCCTAGAGAACTCTAATTGAACCTTGACCATAACCATAATTCAACCCTAACCTTAATTGAACCCTAACCCTAAACATGAGTTCAATTAAGTTTAAGGTTCAAATAGGGTTAGACTTTAATTAGAATTAGGTATAGGATTCAATTAGGATTAGCCAGTCAAAGCATTGCCCCATAGAGCTTGGGGTTAGTGTTAGGGTCTTGAATTGGGGCAAGGGTTAGTATTAGGGTTAGGGTTATGGGTTCAATTAGGTTTCATTAATGTTGGGTTTTAGAATCATAGTTATGTTTAGGGTTGGATATAAAACAATTAGAGTTAGGGTTCAAGTTAATTAGTATGGCTTTTGTGCCTAAAGTTAAGTGGTTAGACTTATAATTAATGTTAGTATTGGGATTAGATTCTATCACCTTAATAAAAATAATCTTCTATAAATTCATTCAATTTTTTTTTGAAATTATATAATTTAAAATATTTTCAAATTTACCTATGTTGATATATGAGAGATATAGCAAATCTAAACTCTATACCATTTATGAAGTAACTTGACATTTGTGTATGTGCTGTTTGGGTTATGAATGTTATAATATAAAAAATAAATGTTTTCAATGTTTTATTTGCCTTTAAAAGATGTGCCAATAATGTTGCAATCACTCAATGATTAATTTTTTTCTTGATGGTTAAAATAGATTGGTGGGGTAAATTTATCTAAGTAAATTTATCATTGATTTTTTCTTGATAAGTAAATCAATATTTCATAAATTTATCTATAATTCTTATTTAATTTTTCTTAATTATATTAAATTGTTAAAAAATTTAAGTTGCTTATAAATAATTTTATGTGTTTTTTATAATTAACTTGATATTATGTATAAAAGGTTTAAGTTATGAATGTTATAATATAAAAAAATGAATTTGTTTTCAATGTTTATTTGTTAGTTTGATGTGAGAATAATGTTGCATAGTAATGATTAAATTTTTCTTGATTGGTTAAGTGATATTATGAAATTATTCTATGTTAATTTAATGTTATGAATGCTATATAATATAAAGAAAAATATTTCTAATATATTTTAATGCATCTTTATATTTTATAAACAAACTTCTAAAATAAAAATGTGATTGTAAAAAAATACAACTTAATGTGGAGGAACATACATTTAAAGTTAAAAGTGAAATTATAAATCAAATTGTAAATTTATTTTATTTTTCTTCTATAAATATAATTTTTATTTGTCGTCCTACCAGTAATGCCCACTCTCTTTTAATGAATGTTTCTTTGCAAGGGTTGATGAAGTGCTGCCGCTGATCTATTCTATAGATACCACAATCTGCCCGCCATCCTACAATCGGAATTGAAGGATTAAGTGTAAACTCACGCGCGGCTTAATGCGTCCCATCCGAGGGATCAAAATTGTTACCACCACCAACCCGCCATTTGATCTCGAAGTCGCTCTCGCCATCCCCGCCATCCTGCGATGGTGCTTGGGTTGATTGCGAAATCACGGGCGGGCGCCACGTGTCTCATCCAATGAAGCCTAAAGAGTAAAGGAAACACTAGCCAGCTTTAAATGTATTAAGCGGCGGATTACTAAAGTGTTCTCGAGACGCACATGTTCTAAATCGATGGATATGTTATAATTTCACTAGAAAAGCTGCTCGAAGGTTAATGACATGGTTGGCGACTATGTTAAACGAATGAGATCATTGATGCTCACGATCAACGGTTGCTCGCCATCGCGTGATCAGAAGTTTCAGGATTGCGATATCATGGGAAACCGTCACATGGACTTCCTTCATAGTGTATGGTAAGGTGGGCCCCTTATCACTATGTTGGCAATTATGTTAGCTTGTTTTGAAGGTGGTCGTTGATGATTTTATTTTGTAGAGGGTTGAATTAGCGCTACCGTTGATCTATTTCCTATAGATCAACGGTGCCTGCCATCCCGCGATCAAGAATTATAGGATCGTGATATCATGGGTGCTTGCCACATGTCTCATCTGATGAGGTCTAAAGAGTGAAGGAAGCATTAGCTAGTTCTAAATGTGTTAAGGGGCAGATTACTAAAGTGCTTGTGAGATGCACATGCTTTATTTCAACGCGGATGTTATAATTTTGAGGGAAAAGCTGCTCGACAGTTAACGGAAAGGACGGCGACCATTTTTGAAGGAGCAGGATCTTTGATGAGAAGGATCAACGGTTGCCCGCCATCCCGTGATAGTAAATTGAGGGATTGTGGTATCGCGGGAAACCGCCACATGGTTTTCATTTGCGGCTTATGGCATGGTGGGCCCCTTATTGCCGTGTTGGTGATTATGTCAGCCTATTTTGAAGGTGGTCGTTGATGATTTGATCAAACTAGAGGATCAGTGGTTCAAATTTAAATCTGTATCAAATGTGGTTGGAGTCGTTCCTGCAGCCCGCGAGTGAGCTTTAATGGCGGATGAGACATCTATTGGCAAGATTTGATCGACATAAAATCAATTTACTTACTTCATTTGTATCACAAGGCATCCAAGTATTTCGTAAAAAATAGTTTCAGAGCCAAAGGTGTAATTGCAAGCAGCTGCAGCCAGAAATTAGAGTTTGTGCGAAAAAAGCCGTGAGTTTATTTTCTCCGTTTCCCAGTCATTCTGCACCTAAATTTGGGAAGGGGGGTCTGCTATGCATGTCACTGAGCTCATTAAAATATTTTTTTGGGGCTATAGTTTAATCATAAATTGTGAGGAATTGCAGTATTTTTACTCTATAATTTCCTATCTCTGCTTAGTCATAGCCACTTGAAGTGTAACATTGTAGTGAAGCTCTAGTTTGTCTAAAATGGCACCACCCAAGCAACACTCTGGCCACATTGAGTATTTGAAAAGAAACTTGTACGATGTACGATGATTTCCTAGATCAATTTATGTTGTCAACAAATGATAGAAGGGTGTAGTGTTATTGCAAGGGAAAATCCTAGGGGAGGGGTTGGTGTATAATAGTTCCAACATTGTTGATGCTAGGGTTCCACTCACTGGCTTAGAGATGTTCAAATTATGGTATGGACAAAGGAATTTTCCTCACCCTTTCTCAAATGGATGGATGTATGACATGGGTAAGCTGGTTGTACCAAATTTGTTCCCTGATGTGGACTTACTTAGGGCAGTGGCCATGAGATATGACCCCATCACATGGGTAATTAGAGATAATGATGGAGGGGTTTTATTAGAAATTAACAGAGATGTTATCCAAAAGAATTTTGATTTGAGTGAGCCGAGTGATGAATTGGTTCCTATTAATTTTGAGGAAATGAAGCAGGAGTATACAAAACTAAAATCTCTTTTTAGGGTTAAGTTGCTTCCACCTTATCTGGTTAAGGCATGAGGTTCACAATTTCACATCATCCCTAGTGACCAGGAACCCTTCAGATTGAATTATTTTGCAAAGCCTTTCCTAGCTACTTTCTATTCACTATGTCATATTTTGGGTTTCAGTCCTGGTGCAGTAATGCCAATTGCATACATGTTCATGGGGGTGCAAATACAACACCCTAACCTCTCTGTAACATATGACTTTGCTTCTTTTTTGGCAGAGAGGATAGATGAAGGGAGGTCGAAGCTGCAGAAAGGTGATACCGGTACTCAATTCTTTTAGTATTCCATGTTGATGCATATGTTCCTGTTTAGGAATGTTGATTTCTTTGTTGAGAAGATGAACTTATGCACCAACATGGAGAAAGATTTCACGATATGGGCCAAGATCAACTGTAATAAGGAAACACCGCTATGTGCAATTTGATAATTGCTTTGTTTCCAAGATTGTCGGGCCAGATTGATGGCAGTGCAAAATTCCAGGGATCCCTAAGGGAAGTGCATGATTTTAGGCCAAAGGAGAGGAAACCAGAATTGAGGGTTTTAAATAACTGTGGTGACATTATCCCATATCCAGTCAGCACTGTCCTGATAATATATGGATTTCAAGGAACCCCTCACATACTGCCATACAATGTGCCACCAAGACTAGGGTTAGTAGAAGTTATGTGGCAGATGGGTTGTATTCATGAAGACAACCTTATTGGAAAGGGGAAGGGAACATTATTCCCTGATTATACAGTAGTGTTTGAATTTACATTTTCAAAGGGAGGTTGGACACATTTTGATAAATTCTTTGTTGATTACCATTTGAGATTTGGTCCAAAGTGACAACATGATCCTGAAGGTTTCTTTGCTTTTTTCAGACAAAGAATAAAAGGTGGAAAGTTTGCATATGAGTTCAATTTCCCTGAGGACATTATCAGAAATGAATTTGATTTAAATAAGTAGGAATTGAACTAGGAGAAATGGATAGCTTATAGTAAGCTACTAGATATTGTACATGAAATGGATCCAAATTATGATCCACTGAAGGAATTCACTCCATACCTTAAGAAATTTGATTTTCTGATGAAAAACTTCAAGGAGATTATGGATACCTTGACAACCAAAAGGATAAATTTAAGGCTAAGTCTGGATATGCAAGGACAAAGGGATAGGCCAATTGAAACAAGGTCAGTATATCAACCTATAGAAAGGTGGCCCATCTATAGGAGGAAAAGGGATACTAGTAGTGATGAGGAAGAAGTAGACAGGAAGGGGAAGCAAATAATGAAGGTGCCTCCACAACTAGGTCCAAAATTCAAAGTACCCAGGGCAGTCAATATCATTGAATTACAGTCTTCACCAGAGCGCAGTCCCCCATCACCACCATCTGAGCCACGTCCTAAGAGGCAAAGAACTGATCACCCACTTGAGGATCTAACAGATGAACTTATTGTTACTGATCATGACATGCAGGTTGGTATGCCTTCCCCTCCTAGGTTAGCTGAATTGGTTCTATCTGATTTGGATATGAAGGGTAAGAGTGTGCAGGATGCAAGAATGAAGGCTTGTAAGGAGTTCTTAGATGACAATGCATTTGTAAAGACTCCTGTATTCTTACAATTGGCATGGAGGATGAAATTTGAGGAATATCAAAATAAATGCAAGGAGAGAAGAGAACTAAGGCCTGACAGGTCAAATAAGGAGAATGATGAAGAATTAAAAGCTAAACTAATGGAAGAGTTCAAAAACATCACTCCTAAAGAAGGGAGACAACTTGTGAGTCAGGCTGGTGTTTTGATTTTTCCTGAATGGGACATTGCAGATGCAGTGGATTTCGATGCCATTATGAATTCCAAGAATCCTTTTCAGGATTCTGAAGAAGAAGTTAAGGCAGCATTGCAAAACTCTGCCTTCAGTGAAGAATATGAGACCTTAGCAATTTGGGAATTGGCTCCACAAGGAAGAAAGCCAGACATTGCTGATATTAATCCAAATTTCAAAGGAGGATTAATAATAAAGAGGGCTTCAGAGACTTCAACCACTGAAGCCACTAATTTAACTGTGAATGTGGCCAAGTTGGCCCAAAAGACTACTGAAAGGGAGGAGGCTGAAAGAAAGAGCTTAATAGAGAAGTATAACATTTTAACTGAATAATATAGTAAAATGCAACAGAGGAATGTTGAGCTACAAACTGAAGTGGAAAGGTTCAAGTATAGACATATTGGGGAAACATCTAGTGCTCCAAGAACCAGCACATTACCTCCCATAGTAGGGTCAATGCCTCCTAGTTCTCCAAATGTTTCTACACCAGGGTCTCCTATTCAAAATCCTGCTCTCACCCCTCCTCTAGAACAAATTGATGAAGAAACAAAGTGCTCTGTTGATCCAACAAAGAGGAAACTCATACAGAAAATTGATGAATTACAAACATCATTAAGGGTAAAAGAGGAGGGTTTCTTTCAAAAGAAAAAGAAATTGTTACTACTATTTTTGAGTATTTAAATGAAAGGGTAGATAATAAATTTCCCTCTATACATTCTTTGTATTCTTTTCTATTTTAAGCAATAAAGAATATTGATAGGGATCAGGGGATAGTGATTCCAATAATTGAAAATTGGATCCCTAGGGCAAATGATCTAGATATTATGAATAAAGCCTCAAGGTTTTATGTAAATAACAAGCCCCAATCATTGAAGCCTACTTATATATTAGTGAAATCATTGCAAGGTTTTTAGACCTTACTAGATGATTTAAGTAGGAAGATTAGGGAGTTGGTAAAGAGTTTCAAAGATTGGGGTAACACACTGTTACCTGATATAATTGATGAGAAGGGGGAAATCAGAACACTCCAACAATGGAAGGATCAAGCGAGTAAGGTCATAAATAATCAAATTAAAGTAATTTGTGATGACTTGGATTATGATTTGTTAGTGAATTGTATGGATAAGATTATTGGTACCGGCTCATTTTTGGAATCTTTTGAAAGAGATGATAATCAGGTAGTGGTAAAGTATATGCCTTATAGTACAAAGGTAAGAGAGGTGATTAATTTTGATTGGCTAATTGATGAAGAATACCATAGGTGGGTAGCTAAGTATCTAAATGATGATGAGTAAAAAGAGGTTACCGACAAAAGTAAACCTGACAAGCTGGAAGCGAACGCATTCCAGTCATGTTGATGGCTTCTTTGGCGGGTTTCGCATGGCCTGTTATTGCACCAACCCTTCCTCCAATCGGCTGATGAATGTAATATGCCCTGTTGATGTGATTGTAGAAGTTGGGTAACGCATTTTAAATATCATCAAAAAGCCTTAATCGGCCGGGTGGACGCGGTGGGTAATTTTCCGCCCGCTTGCCTTGTTCCCTTCATTTTTCTATAAGAAGTATTTCAAGGCCAGAAGTACAGGTTAGCAAGTTAGATAATTTTGATCAAGTCTAGGCGAAGTTGCAGAGCTGATTGTAAAGATCAATGGTTTTAGAGAGAAATGCAATTTAGGTTCTGAGTCACTCTATGATAGGTTTTAAGTTCATGAGGATTTAATGTTGCATAACAGTATTAGCATTTGAATCAAAATGATAATTTCAAGCTCATCTCTCTCCATTATATGTGCATATTTGAACTTTGAATAAAATAACTAAGGGTTGTTTCATTCAGCTCACTGTTGTAGTATGTATGATTCTATTTTAGCTTTAATTCAAGGAATTAATTAAAATGCTTGAATGGGATTATAAGCAGATATGTTCTGCATATCCGATGGTTTTAGAGAAATGCAATTTAGGTTTTGAGTCATTATGTAACAAGTTTTGAGTTCATAGAGATTTAATGTTGTATAACAGTACTAGCATTTGAGTTGAAATGAAAATTCGAGCTCATGTCTCTCTATTGTACATGCATATCCGAACTTTGAATGAAATAA
>VDFB02176315.1:0-34114 GCA_007258455.2 Sequoia sempervirens
TAGTAAATAATTTTTCATACGATTCCCTAAACATTACTCGGCATTCTTGGATTCTTCATCCTTAGAGTTTACTTTAGCACTACAAGAGGCAAGGTGTACATGAAAGTGATCCTCTGTGACCTCCTTACTCAAGATAGGTGCATAGCGCCCACATCCAAATGGTATGTCACACAATGCAGATGGTTTCTTTAGTTTTATTTTATTTTCAATATTAGGTTTCATTTGTTTTCTAGTGTTCAACTTTATTCAATTCAAGGTTGACACTAAGGTTTCAATGTCACTTAGCTAGATCTCCTCCTTACAAGGTGGTGAGGGGACTTCCCTTTTAACTTAGCTTAACTTAATTTAGTAGTCTCATAGGTCCTAACATTTGAACCTAAGCTCTTATACCACATGTAACATACCACCTTAAATTTTCAAAATTTTAAATCAAATCTTATTTATAAGCAAATAAATTTAAATATTTCCATAAATATTTAGTTTCAAATCTAACTACAAATATAAAATGCCATAAATTTAAGAATTAAATGAAATACATCATATGTTCAATATTACAATGTTTTATTTTAAATCAAAATAATCATTACAACTCTAATAAGGACTAAATTCCTGGTATTTTACAAATATATATCAATTTACAAGAGTACATATAAATGCTCCAAAATCAAGTCATCTCATTCGAGTGCGAGTAATATGGTTATCAAGCTGTTTGGGGAGAGAGCACCACCCAATCAATTTATTTCCAACCACAAACCAAGTGATCCCCCACTCAACTTCCTACCAGAAGTGGCTTAACCCTTCAATAGAGGTGACACAATGATATCTACAGTAAAATAAAATCCAATAACCAAGTGTATACAATCACTGTCACATGCAATTAGTCATATAAACCCTTGATACCCTCTAGTTACTATTGACTTTTGACTAACATACAGCCATGAAATGTACTATGAACCGGCGATGTATACAACCATAGCATCAGTTTGGCCAAATCTTTTTAACTATAATTCACATTAAAATGTGGGTCATCCATTCACAACACTACTATCTCTTGCTTGACTCATCTATGTAACCATCAAGAAAACACTTCATAACCAAGATACTAATTTTATAACAATCAATTACTTATCATACTCTTGGCATTACCCTACCCTTGAATTGGTTTATTGAATTTTCATATTTTACTCAGCATCAATCTATGGTACTCAAAAGAGAACAAGTAGAATCCATTTTATAATCTACATATGTAAAATATCAACTTTTCTATCCATTTACATTTATATCTTCCATTTCTACAAAATAATAATAACAAGCACTATGCAACTCTATGCATTCACATGTTTTATTTTTACTTCTATCAAATTTTGTATCCAAGAATAGCTAGATAAATATACCACTCTAAATTCTCTTATATACATATCTATACATGTATACATATAAAAGTGGTAATCAAGAACCCATACCATACATAAAATGAATGCATAAATCACATAAAATTAAATATCAAATGTCTTTGAATATGTAGTTCTAACGAATGTGTGAAGTGCATAATCTATTTGAAAAAATGTCATAAATTGTATGATGAAAAGCCAAAGGTTTGCAACAACAATTGTTTGAAAAAATATCACATGATGTTTATTTTATAATTAATCAAAGATAATGATAATATTATTTTAAACGTTTGAAAAGTTAGGCATGTATATAGCCCAACCCATAAAGGGAATTGGAATGATCTTGCCTCATCATTAATAAAGGTTTGTAAGTACTTTTAGCAAGCATGCAAACATCCATTGACATAACACTGCACAAACTTCTCTTGTCACACAAAGAAAATGCATATATAGTGGAATATGATGACCTTTTTCACAATTATAAATATAAAAATAGATCTAAATAAAGATTATAAATGCTTGCACAAGTCATAGCTTTGGTGGAGTTGAACAAACAAAATAACTATATTTATAATCATATATTGGTGATAATGATTATTTGAAAACAAATTAGATAGTTGTATATAGGATAAGAACATGTAAGAACAATATTTCCAAGACTAATTTCAATGATAAGAACATTTAAATGTAGCTACAAATATTTGGTTTTATCAACGATTGAAAAAAAAATTGAATGTAATGAAATAGTGATAATAACTTACCATTTTTTGCTCTAAAATAGCTGCAAAATTTTACTCAAATTTTCATGTCTAACCAAAGTCAAAAATTATTGTTTGAGTTAAGATGAATGAAACAAAATCATATGCCTCAGCCTTCCACGCCTAGGAGCAATAAAAACATAGTGAAAAAGAGCAAAAGAGGAGCAAATATTCCAAATTATCACTCCCCCAACTCCCACGCCCAACAAACAAGATGCAAGAATTTTATCAGAATTTAATGGTATGAATGTCGTCCAAACTTCCATGCCTAACAACAAGGAAATTTTCCAAATGAAAGAGCATAATATAATAATAAAACCCAACACCCAACTACCCTAAAATTTGAAAATGAAAGTGTCTAAATGTAAATGCAAGAGAGGGTGTTGAATTCTCATGCCCATCTCATTTAATTCCACCCAAAAATGTAACTCCGCTCTCCCAAATTGGCTTTGCTAATAATGTATTCAAATTGATTGCAATTTTTTTTGAAAACTCCCCTACTTTTCCATTGATAACAAATATTATTATTCAATGCAAAGGTTTTATAAATAACTCCACTCTTTTATTTTCTACTAACTATAGATAGGTATTTTAAATAAAATAAATTAGTTAAAATTTGGCTTTACCATAATGAAATTCGAAAACAAAATAAATATTTGAAAATCATTTTCAAAAAAATTATTATTTTATTTCTTTGAACATTTAAATCTTTTAAATGTTAATTATTTAATATAATTCTTCTATGAAAATGTTATAACAAATGCAACTCAAACCAAACATGTTAAAATCAAATGTCGCAAATGTATTCAACCAATCTTGTGATGAATTTTTTTAAAAACTAATAATATGCCTAAAATGCATTTATCTTGGTTCGAGTACTTTAATGTCACTATTTTCCTTCCTCTATCACATAATACTCTCCCTCAATGTTTATTTCAATTATTAATTTAAATCAAAACCAATTCATAGAAAAGACATTCTTAAATTATTATAATATCAAATATAATACTATCATGTTTAATGCTTTCACTTGAATATTAATTATACATCTAAATTAATCAATTAATCATTCAATAAATCTATATTTGATAATCAATCATTGATAAAAATAAAATGTAAAATATTTCTTACAAAAAATAATTGTGTAACTAAGAGAAAAATTATGTTAAGCAATAAATAGCATAAATAAACTAAACCCTAGCTAACAATGAAGCACAATGGAACATAAAAGCATAACATAAGGAACAATCTCACCAAAACCTTCATGCACTCCATGATTCATCTCCATTGCGCTTCTTTATTTGTCGTAAATAGTATTTGCCCTTAGATTTTAATGAGCAACTATGACCTATGACAAAGACTCAGAAAAATATTGAAGGATTTGACTTAAAAATTGCAAGTGTACTATTGACAGTTGACAAATTCCCTAAGATGGAAGGCTGAGATTGAATATGACAACTAGTAATTAAGATAAAATTTGAAATGGAGGGCTATGATTTAATTTTAAATCAATGGATAGGAATGTGTGTGACAAGAGAATATTGGGCACATAAAAAGAGATTGTTGAAGAATAAAATAAGAAATTAAAATTATTTGATTTAAGAGGCAATGTTGACTTTTTGAATTAAAAAATAATTTAATTCAAAAGAGGTGCACATGGCCATGACAGTAAGTAATGATTTTTAATTATTTACTTAGTGGGAAAATGGTAATGGGAATTTAAATAAATGATTTTATTTAAATTTGAAGGAAAAGACAAAAGGACAATTAAATAATTAATGAAAATTATTTAATTGTAGAAAAAAGGATAAAGTGAATAATATAGAGAAACATAGGAAATTAGTGACGTATTTAAATATATATATATATGTAATTTATTTATTTAAATAATGAGGAGGAATAAAAATAAAGTGAATAATAATTAAATAAAGTTAGGGGTTTAATTGTGAGAACACATATAGAACATAGAAAATTAATGATGTGTATTTTAAATAAATAAATGAAATTTTATTTAAAATAGGAGTGAAAGTAATGGTGTATTTAAAATAAATTGAAATAGAAATTTATTTATGTAAATAGCCGGAAGAATAAAGGCATGAATTAATTAAATAATTAATAGTATTTAATTAATGGTTAATTCACGACCATGGGACATAATTAAATATTTTAGTATTATGTGAGAATGAAATATGGTGAGTTATGGAAAAATAGAAGCTTATAGGCTAGATTGTAGTTTACATGTATTACAAAGGGTATGAGTTTGTCACTATTCTTTACAAAATAATAGTATAACATACTCTCCCTTATACATTGCTAATAAAAATTGAAATGTGTTAGAATGAAAATTTATTTAATCATTAAAATCACAATTACTAAGTTCTAGGATCATCAAATAGATTTATTTTTGTTTTTTAATAAAATATTCTATAGAACTATTTTGTCCTTCTATGAAGTTTTAATCTTATTTATTAGGTTATTTAAAATTATTTCCACATTAAAAAGGACTAGAATTTTTAAAATGTATACATAATTGAAATGTGTGTGTGATGGGAGGGCTGAGCACCACGATCAAGTGAATGAAAGTTTACCAATTTTTCCTGAGGGTGATTCATGGGGAATGAGGATATATAAAATACAAGGAAAAGAAAATAAAATTAATAAACAATAAATAAAATAGTACTTATAACATATTGAAAGTTGCACATTTTAATAAATAAAAATATTTGAAAAAAATTAAAATAATTATACACAAACAAAATAATTATTAAATAAAATACATAAATAATTATTAAATAATTATTAAATAAAATTTAAAATTTGACAAATCTATTAAATATATACTAAAATTTTATATTTATATAAAAATAAAATAATCTAATAGGAGAAATGAATTTACTTTTATTTATTTTTTATATTAATATAAACAAATAACAATACTCTAGTAAATAATTTACTTTCATTTAACTTTTTGAAAAGTAAAAAAAAACATTTTTTAATAAAAATAATTTAAAAATATAAATTAAATAATATTAATTTTAAATATAAGTTCAGATTTATGTATTTTGTATATGTGCTAAATAAAATGGTTCTAAAATATAACAAAATAATTTTAAGTATATTAAAAAATAATTTTACCATATTTTAAATATGTAAATAATTATTGAAAATTATATATAAAAAGACAAAAAAAAAAATTAAAAGATTGTTTTTAGAATCTACTATATATATTTAGTCAATGTTTCAAATTACATTCAGTAATCTACTTGTACATAATTGATTCTAAAAGCAATCCTTTCAAAACCAGATAAATTATGAAAAACTAATACCAAAAATAACTCTTTTATAAATAAACCAAAAGTTATAAGTTATGTGTCTATATCTTGAATCTCCTCACCCACTACAACAATTACCACGTGAAGCACGTCATCAGCCAATGTTCCAACCTCACGTCACAAGGGTGTGGTTGATATTCCACGCTTGCATCAAAGAAACAAATAGAGGAATAATACATACAGTTGCAACCGTAATATAGTACGTATGTATATCTAGTTTCATATCTGAATAATTCAAAGATTTATGCCCTAAGAAAATGAATAAAAAAAATATTAGAAATGAATTTTTTTTAAATTCATGGCAAATTGTGAATCAGAGATAAATAAATCATGAAGATACGAAAGACCATTGTAGCCAAAATCGTTCTGAGAATTAACAGTAAAACAAAAAGTAAAAGATTTTTTCAAAAAATTGTGATTTAACTGGGAAAATATCGAGTCAGAGTTTAATAAAAAAAAAAATGGATTAGGGTTAGCAAAAATAGCCACTGAAATAAAAAAAAACCCAAACTCCAACCAAAAAACCATGGAAAAAACCCGAGATTCAATTTTCTGCTGATTAAGTCATGTTAAAATTGTAATTTTCCGGCAACTTTTGATGAAAAACTTGTCTCCAATTTTTTGTAGAAACCACAATTTCTGAGGGAAACCCCATTTTCTGGTCCAAATTCCAATAAATTGTGATTAACACTAATTTTCACAGTATTTGCTAGTTGCTACGGTGGGATGGAGTCACAACTAGAGCAATAAAAAGCAGGCAAACCAATCAAAATAGCATATGAGAACACATGGATTTTTAAAAATTAAAGAAACTACCCATCATTATTTACAATCAAATTTTACAATTTCTGTCAAAACCACAAAGGCAAACACAAAAACTCAATCCAGTGTTAAGAAGCACAACAAAAAATCTGTCCATGGTAAGGACAATTCCTAAGAACTGCTCTCCTAGAACACAGCAGCGTTATAATATAGCATGCACATAAAAATAGTAAGTTACGAGCAATTAAACAGTCAATTAATAACCAATAACTTCAAAACAAGTAATTCCAAGCCAACACCACGAGGAAATGGCATATCAAAATGATGTTCCCACCATAAAGTGTCTTTGCAATTAGACGAGTTTACACTAAGAAGGTTTTTGCAATGAAACAAATCTCAGACATAATTGACGCTAATAAGAGAACAAAAACATACTCCAGATATGAGATCAATTCACTGCCGTTTTCCATTTGAAAACATATAAGTTGGAATCATTCTATGAAAACCTTGACTCTGCCGACTGCTAAAGAATTTACCCTATACAGCACTTCAGACGCTCAGAGAGTGCTCAGATTTAGAAAGAATGTTTCAAATACAATCAATTTTGTAACTCTAAAGGAATTCTGGTTAGTTCAACGCCGGTAAATAACTCTACCATGACACTTCACACATCGGCTTTGAGGAATGATCCACTAAGAGATATCTGCAAACAAAATACGCTCATTGAGTGTTAATTCAGTAACATTTGTCCATGCTAGATTGAAATCAAATAAGTTAAGACCATTTTATGTGTCGAAGAGTATAATTGCCAGTGAGCATACCTTCTCCCCTAGTTTAAAAGGGGGAAGTCCTTTGTATGGACAACCTGAACAGCGAAATGCATCTCCAAGAGAACACTGAAATTTGAAAAGGAATAAATCACGTAAGAACAATAGCAAACATAACTGTTTTATGAAATAGCAAACACTGCAAATACTTTCAATAATCATTTGAAAACCCCACAGTTGAAGACATGTTTACTGTAAAAATATATCAATTCCAAGAAGCTAACAATTACAGAGAGAAGTAATTCAATTCCAAAGAGTATCAAATTATGGGAAAAGGACCATCAAATATTTACGCAAATGAAGAAACACGTGCACAAACTGATTTATGTACATCCAATCAAACGCCCTGATAAAAATAAAGTCATGTTTATTATAAAAAGATATCAATCACACAAAGCTAAAAATTACAGGGGTAAGTGATTTAGTTAAAAAGAGCATCAAATTATATTTACGCAGATGAATACATTTATATAAAAAAAAAATGCACAAACTGATTTATGTCCGTCCAATCAAACACCCTCATAATATGCCAAATAATTTTCCATGGTAATAAACATGATGAAATAAATGAAGAATTGATGAAGCAAATTTTTCATAATTTATGGAGGAAAAAAATAATAATTAACAGCTCAAATTTGTAAATGCTTATAAATGCAAAGCTCACCTCCTCTTTTTGGATTATCCATGATTTTTATTTTGCAAAATTCAAATTTTCAAATTAGTGCAAACAACGACAAAAACCTTGGCTGCAACTTCCGGAGAATGAAAACCCTCGTATTCATTTTGGGCAATTCCACTTCAAGGATCGCATTTGTATTCAATGATTCAGCTGGAAGCATTTATTATTGCAAGCAAATCTGAGTTTGATCCAAAATATTGCATTTTTTATTGGTTTATCTATAGAGCCTAAATTTGAGGGTTTATATATACATTTTGGTGTGAATGCAGTGCTGTTGCAGGGCTGTTTATTGATTATTTGCAGGGCTGATTGACCTTGAGGCTGCCACCCTGTTGTAAACCTGTGCACTGTACTTTAAAGGGCTGATAGCCCATCTTACAGGGTTTGATTTCATTCTTCCAAGGTCCCTGCACTTATTACAGGACCTGATCTAAGTTTCCAGGGGAGTAGTGGCATTTTGGGAGGGGTGATCTTCTGATTTAAGAGTTGTATAATTTATTATAGGTGGTTAATCTGCTGTTTAGCAGGGTTCGTTTGCTACTTTTCCTTGAAGGAATCATTGATAATCAGCTGCCACCCCAAGCCATAAGCCTAGCCGTAAAATTTATATAGGAATTGATAATCAAGATCAGGTATTGATGTGCTTCTTAACACTCTTCAAGGAGATTTTGAGGGTTGCTGCGTCATTGATCAGGCCTGATCTGGCTGCAACAACTCACAACAAGGGTGTTTCCAGTCATCCATCTCACACAGTCAGCTGTATACATCTATGTTGAACATTTATTTGTTGCTAATCTGCTGATATAATGTTATCAGAACTGATAATTCTTTATTCAATTATTACTCTTCGCTAATTACTAATTTAGATTGAATTTAATCTCTGAATTTTGTATTGCTAGTGTTTGACAATATTTAGTGGTTATCTATTTATCTAAGGATTGTTCATATTATCTAATGTTTACTTTCAGCATCTATTTTTCTTTGTTCCTATAAATCAGAAAAACTACAAAATTACATACATTCAAAAAATACAAAAAACTTAGTATAGCTTCTTAATATCCCTAATTGGGACATTCAACGATGAACTGCAAATCAATAATCTTCTCTGTTAACGCCCTAGAGAATAGATAGTAACAGCTAGTCTGCATTTAATGAGGTCTCTTCAACTCACTCCCCTGACCTTCCCAAATCATCCTATCTGCTGAAACGAGCACAAGAATAAGCAGATTTCTTTCAAAGGTTATAATAAGATAGTTGAGATACTCCCAATGCAAGAGTCTCAATCTCTTCAACCACATTACAGACTTATACAGGAATGAAAAACACAACCAAAAAGTCAACCCACTTGAAAGCTCAGTTACCAGGTTTGAAAATTTATATTTGTCTGGAGGTCAAAATAAATAGGAAATCCAGAATTTTCAAAAAGACCAGTAAAATTTATATAGGAATTGATAATCTAGACTAAATCAGACAAATATGTCTAGTTCAAAAATTTTGGATCCAAACAGATCTAGTAAGGTTCAAAATCAGCTGGCAATGCTATTTAAGAGAATGACTGATAAAAGCTTTATCCAATAAATCTGGATGAGGATGAATAGGGGACATCTTTCATCTGCTCAAACACCAAAGATACAGCTGAGATTCGGATTCATATGGACACATCTCACACTCCAAGAGATGACCTCAATTCTAGATCTTTTCCCTGAAACCTATATAGTTCACTTCCCCACAAAACCCACAAGAATCCTTTCTTCAGCTAATCTTAGCAACAGACAATCTAATGCCACAAAATGTTTATTACAAGAGAGTATAACCTTTACATTCCTACTGTAATGTCCCCTTCCTGAGATTGCCCCATGTCTTGCCCTAGAATCACAAGTTTAATGTAGTTAGGGTTATAACTTACCAATTAAATGCTTTAAGCAAGATGAATCTTGGTTTAGGTCCTGCAACCATGTTAGATAATATTGGAAATATAATTCATATGATCAAAACATATATAATAAATGTCTTATCTATTTAAACCATGTAAAATACATAACTATTTCAAATCTATATAAACTACACAATATCTATAGTGCATGATGGAAGATTAGCCATAATAGGACTTGGATGAGAAACATGATAGGGTGCCCAAAGCTATCCTCAAGCTAAGCCCAAGAGTGGATATACTATCCCTCTTGGCCCCAAGTGACAGACACGTGGGCATCCAACCTGGGGTGGTGTGCTTAGTGGATAAACTTGTATCTGCCTTCCCTATCCATGCTGCCTTATCCATCCTTCTTATGATTGAGACTCTTTGAATCCCTCTCAATGACCAACCCATGTAGAGATCGAAGGGAAAGCTACAATGGGGTGCCCGTAGATTCTCCTATCTAAGCCCAAGGGCGAACACTCACCCCCTTGGCCCACAAGTGGCAGACATGCGGGTATCCAACATGGGGTGCCGTACTTAGAAGGAAATCTAGTATCTGCCCCCCCTCCTTGTATTTACCCACTCCTCCACATGGTTACTTATTGGGAATGAGCAATTTAATGACTAATAGGAATCTAGTTTGACCAACAATTACATCAATAAACATATCCAGATTCATAAGAGATTATACGTTAATAAACATATCATCATTCACAATAATCATAATAGTGCATACCACAATACTTGCTAAAATATAAGACTGCTATATTCTAAGATGCAAATATATTAACAAATGCTGACTTCTGCCCTTGTCTGCTGAATGCAAATAATTATGATTGATCTGCTCCAATTGCCTTCCTGTTCGACCTGTTTTTTTAATATTCAGAAGATATTGCTTCCATGATGCTCCTCCCTTTGAAGAGTTCTTCCCTTTATATCCTCCACAGTGGGGTGGGAAAGACACAGCTGTTCATCATACCCCTCCTTTGGTAAGGGGCACGTCCCTTCAATAGTAATATCCTTATGAATAGGCATGTCCCTTTGTTACCAAAACTGCCTTTAACTAATTGATTTAATTGCTGCCTTACTTATCAATTCGCTGTTTTATAGTTTATTTACTTTCAATTTCCATTATAGGCAACTACTCCAATAACTCGGCCTTTACAAGTATACATATCCTTTTTTAGATGCGAGTGCTAGATCATCATAGTAATTCGATTTAAGATATAACTTATGTTCTTTACAATTCGCCACCACTCGCATAATCTGTGTCATCTGTGTCATTTATGTTGTCCACATTGTAATGGCTGTGAAAACATCTGATTGGCATTCTCCATTGAAGGTTACTGCTTTTAATAAAAAGACCGCTTATCTTTGGGCAATTACATAGGCATAGTCGGCCAGAACTATCATATTGCCTTCCCTAAAGTGGTCGCAGCCTTCAAAACCTTAATTGTCTTCATATATCCTTGATCTAACATATAACCGTGATTGCTGCATATCATCTGTTGTTATCTTCATAACCTTAATCGCTGCCCATAAACAATCTTAACTATTGGCCTTAATGCATTGCTATTCTCTTGTTATGAATAGTCGTCTTCTCATAGAGTAATCGCTGCCTCCTTTCCTTACCGATTTTTATATTCACTGTTCTTTTTCGTTAATCCCCTCCATAATCCATATTTAATGTGGGCAACTTTATAAATATATATATCTGCCTTGGCAGAGGTGGTCGGCCAAGAATATTTATTTTATTTGCCTTGTTAAAATACAAGGAGGGTCGGCCAGCATTTAGGAAATAAGGTGATTTGTTTGTTGCAATTTCATTTATTGACAGGAACATGACACCTACTGATGTAATAGCCTCAAAGTCATTTGCTCTTTGCTGGAATGACAATGCTTCTGATGGTCTCCTTAAGGGTATTCATTTTGGCAGCAATCCTGCAGACGAAACTGCTTGTCCAAATAACATTTTCAATACTAAGGACACTACAATTCAAATTGCTCTGGTTATTTTGCATCATTAATGATTTCAAGGCTTTGGAAGTAAAGAATGAGGAAACAGCCATGAGCCAGAAATGTACCAAATTGTTGGTGGCTCATATCCAATTTCTAGGAACAGTCAAATAGCCATTCAAAAGTACCTCAGCAAACAGGCTGACTGCCTTGATTTACTTCAAGAAAACTACCAAAATTTGCTCAATTGCTTGTTGTCTAATGAGAAAGCAAAGAGAGAGTTAGCTGAAGCAACAGACAGCCACCAAATGGACTAATGCTGGGATCATCACCAATTTGTCTCTTTTGGAGGAAGAAGTGATGGGATTAAGTGTTGAAATTGAAAACGGAATTCACCCTAGGAACCTGTGGACACATAAAACCACCCAAAGTAGACTCTTGTAAATTTGACACTATAACAATGAAACAATTGCAAGAATGACAGAATGCTTCTAACTAAGTGGCTTTACTCAAATTGAACTACATAGGTGCCTTTTATAGGTCAAGCAGACTGAAATCCTGACTGCATGCTGACAAAATTTAATTCAATCAGGGAGTGAATTATGGAGCTGAATAGGATCTGAACTAGGACTAACTTCTAGTTCAACCATCGCAGGTGGAAAATATAAGTTCCCACATTTACAACTAATTTGCATTGTTGAGCAAATGCAAATAAGCTACCTAGCTAAGCAAACATAAACTATAATAATAAGATACATAAATATTATGCACTAACATGGAGCTGGAATCAGCCTCATTTCGATGGGAGAGACAATATTCTTCATGCTCCACATGTACCCAAGAGATAATGTATTTCATGCCCAGCAGGCCAATTAGAGATTTTTTTTTTTCTCCTTTGTGAATACTCCCATCATGTTTTTGATAAGGAAAATCAGGCTTTGAAGGGGGCCCGAAACCCTTTACAAAGACAACAAGCTGCAAGAAAAACAGAGCAACTAAAACCAGCAGCCCAAAAAACCAGAAACTGACAAAAAATAAAACATTAGCAACCCGTCAGCAAACCAACAGCAAAAAACATCAGCACCCAAGCTGAACCAGCAAAAAGGAAAGTGTCAGCTACAACATTTTATCCAAGACATTCACCGAGGCCATATTCTCCTTAATGACCTCCTCATGCATATCCACAACATCTTTAAGCTCATCAACAGAAACAACAGCCCTCTTTTTAGTCTTACTCCTCGTCCTAAGACACGGTCTGGCTTGCACATCCTTTTCCAACGCTGGAGCAGAATCCTCAGCTTTCTTCACCCGGTTTGAGCAATTAACCTCATCAATAACTTTCTCCAATTCACCCAAGTCAAGAGGTTTACCAGTCCAATTCAGAGCTTTCTCGTTTAAAATGGAAAGACCCTTAGCAGTGGTACTCCCATCATGTTGATCACTTGTTTATTGATACAAATATGTGTGTTCTTCTCTTGTTTACTAGTGATACACACTTGGAAAAGTGCTTACTTTGGTTATTGTCTTTGGTCTGGAAATTCTCCTTTTTTGTAAAGTCAATTCCTTGTTAACAATCAGCCTTTAATTTCTCTTCATTCTTCTCCCAATGGCTTTGCCAAGGCTGCCCATATCAGATTTTTCATTTTTGCCATATAAATTAATAAAATTACATTTCTATCAAAAATATTGAATAGACTTGATTAGATTGAAGGGCCTGCCCTTGCCTAGACATGCCTATATATTTGAGATCACCTCTGCTCACTAGATATTGTGTTTGGACCATGCCCAAATCATGCTAAGATACAGCGCTCCATACTTCTATTATGGAGTACTAATTTAAATTCTAACATCTTGGAAAGCCATTGCTTTCTCAATACATTATGCTACTATAATCACACATCCACTGGAAGAGAAGATCACGCATTTCAGATCCAATGTGTATTATAGCCTACAGGCAAATTTGCAGTGGCAGCACTCACAACCATTGCTCATAGAAAATGAAAAAGACTTCATTGGACAAAAAGGTGCGGCGTTTGTTATAAAGATTACAAAGTACCTTGGAGATTTGAAGTTGAAACCCTAATTTGGCAAAGGTTGAAATCCTTTTCTTTTGCAACAAGTAACAACTAAAGGATCGTAGGATCACATCTAGTAAAAGGATACTTTTTCAATAGAAAAGTGCTTTTGCGAGTATGGCAAAAAAAAGGTAACGTATTTTAGATTTATGACTGGTTTGTGTAATAATTTTAGTTGCATGAGATTTTAAATTACTAAACCAATAAGAATTTCTGTATGGGAGTTGCACCAATTTTAGTATTGCATATCTATTCAACATGTGTATTATTAATTATAATCACAAATGATTTTGCATAATGTTTAGAACATAACGATATTATTATCACATTTCACAAGTTTTAAATCTTTGGACTCTTTGTTTGTTGAGTCCTTCAATCCATTGCTCGCTACATTTAGATCTACTGTTGTTAAATTTTCATTTATTTGCAAAGTCAACAAGCAAAGATCCCAGAGATTGCAAATGTGCACATTGCACTAATGAGGTTTGTGTTTGGGTTTGGGTAGAAGGGTTCACTATGCCGATACAGCCCAAAAGGTTTTGGGGTTGGATTATTTTTAGGTTTTAAACTTGCATGTCCTGTAAAGAAACTTACAAGTTGCCAGCAAGACTCACCTAAAACTCACATATTTTTGCTGCAGACTTAGCCACCAAAAAACATTTACAGACCCTTGATAAAACCCTGATGTTTATGATTTTTTTTCTTTTTGTCTTTGTTGTACCCCAAATAATTTTTTTTGGCATTCTGTGTAAATTGAGCTAAATCTTGTTAAAATGCCATGAAAGGTCTGTTTTAGGTCAAACCAATCATAGAATCTTGGTGGGTTTCTGTCTAGGAACACATGTACAAAATTCTGAAAAATTGAAAATTAGGGTTTTTTCCCCTATTTTCAGGGAAATTCCCCGAAAATAGGACCTTCCCAGAAATGATCGAAAATGATTTTGATAGGTTTAAAGGGCTTCACGATCACATTGGTCAAGTTAGAATCATCAAAAGACACGTTTTACTCTGGTGGGTCTATTTCTCTTTTTCAGGAACGAAGTTAGGAGCTCCACAGCCATTAATGGCAGATACAAGCATTCAAAATGTAAAGCTGCTTTCCAAAAGCTTCAACGACGCAACCATGGCGGAAAAGGTCAAAAATGATGCCGTTTGATGAAGGAGAATCCCGAAATTGAAAAAGATCAAAATTTGACTAACTCTAGAGATGTTACGAAGGGGAGATTGCTCACATGTTGAAAAGGCGCCTTCTTCAAGCAGGGGCGCCCATGGTCTTTGAAGGTCAAACAAAGTCAGTATGATCATCCAAAGCAGTCATTCTTGACGTTTGAGTGCTGGCTCGACAGTGAAACAAACATCCAGATCATCCGATGAATAGATCGCTAGCAACTGCTGACGAAGCAAAAAGAGGCAGTTGAGAAATTGACAGGAAACCACAGTTAACGTCAAAGTTGCAAGAAAAAGAGCCTTTTCAAAGCAAAGGCGCCCTTTCTTTTGGACTTCCAGATGCTGACCAATGACAAAAGGCCTCCTTTGATGACCTTCTCAGCTCAAGCAAAGCTCGGAAACGCAACTGCAAGCATCAATACCTGACAGAGCAGTCAACGGATAATCTGGATCAAAGTAGGCAACTTGTCAGACGAAAATAATCAAGCTAAAAGGAAAAAGCGCCCTTTTCAAGGAGGGGCGCCCTTGGATAAAGGAACCCTAATTTGAGATCCAGATTTCCCGAAGACAGTCATTCTTAGCAGAACAGAGCTGAGTACCTGATGAAACGTCATGTGAAAACATCTGACTCTCCGATCAACGAGAAATCCAATTCAAGGCACGAGAGGTCATTTCAAATAAGTTGAAGAACGAAGACTGAAAAATCACTAAGGCATTGGCAAAAGCGCCCTTTCTTGGGAAAGGCGCCCAGTCTTTTGGAGCCCTTAACTCAGCTTTTTATCATTCAGTCTCCCAGGCACTTCTTTCCAGTATGGATTCTGCTCCGCAGTGAATGTGTCCGTGACGTCTCAAGATCGACAGACAACGCCAGATTCAGGATCAAACAGGGGGTTTTCAAGAGAAGAAAATACTAAAAACTTGCAAAAGATGAAAAGGGACGCCTAAAAAAGGTCAAAGGTCATTTGTTGACTAAAGTCAAAAGCTTTTTGAGTTAAAGTTGGCTAAAACGCTCCACGATTGGTGGAAATCACCTTTTTAACTTCAGATCAAACTCAAATCACCTTTTGAGCTTGTGTTAGGTCCCCAAATTTGTGGATCTGAAGCTCAAACATATATATTCAAGGAGATGGCGTCCCCTTTTCATTATTTCATTGCAGATTCAAAGATAAAAACAGCCACAAGCTCTCAAGGACGCCATTGAAGATCTAAAGGAGGTTTTCATCCGTTCTTCATTTTTATTTGCAGATCTGAAGCAGGAAAAGATTGCCATTTTGAGGATTGGATCAGGGATAGTTTTTTTTTAGAAGATCAGATAAAACTTCCAATTCACCTTCTGTCTTTTTCCTCTCTTCTTGTCTTAGGTTTTCTTGCATCTGACAGAAAAAGCAACAGGCTACATCAGATCAGATCAACTGGGTAGATTCAGCATCATTTTCCGGAGAAACCCATCTTGACAAATTTTCCAAAATCAGCAAACTTGCTGCCCCTATTTTTGGGGGTTTTTCCGAAAAAGTTTCAGAATCCAAATTCTGAGGAACTGGGTTTGTTCAGCATTGAAGCACGAACAAAACCCATGTGCCAGATTTTTTCCGAAAAAAATACTTCTCGGTAGGACGCTATTTTTAAGGGTTTCCGAAAATCATCTGAACTAGGTCAAGCTTACAGTCAATCTTCAAGTTTTTCAGGATGCAGTACTCCCAGGTGCAATACGAGACCAAGACGGTCTTACTCCATGATTACCTGAAAACAGTTGACACAAATCTACACCAAGTAAATCCAGCGGTCGATTTGGAGCAGTTAGAAGGCATGAATCAAATAACATTGCAGAATATCGAAGAATCCGGATTGCTGCAAGCCGCTTCAATTCCCATCACACTACAAAGCGTAGAGCTCGTAATCGCTTGTATCAAGCATTACAACCCTACCACCAGAGAAAGCAGAGCAGCAGATGGAAGGATTGTTTGCAGTTTAAAGCCTCAAGATATCGAAAGATGTTTTGATATTCCCTCACATCCTAACAGCAAAGTCATATCATTGACGGAATGTGAGAAAGCTTTTGAGACGGCCAAGGACAAATGTCAAAGGATAATGGCCGAAAAATGGCTGAAAGTGACAAAGGCAAGCTTGCCTAAGTTGTTGGGGCGAGGAGAATGTAAAGACGAGTACGCAGTGTTAATCACTCTACTCAATAGAGTCACTAGAGAAGAAGATGGTCGTCAATTCCAGCCATGGATGTACTATGTCATCGCTAAAATCATTGGCAGGAGGGAATACTATGACTGGGCCACTTTGATCAGTGACACACTCCACCGACAAATCGCTGGGTATCTGGAAGCTCATAGGTTCCACATGTGCTCCTACCTGGTATACTTGATAGCCTTCCAAGGCGATTTCAGGTTATTGAACAATGTGGGAACCTTAGGTGTGCAGAAGGTTCACGAGTTTTTCACACGCCTTGAGTTTACTCAAGCGGAAAGACACTTCAAGAAGACAAGTGATCACTTCACCATACACATAGTTCGTGAGCTTAACCATGAGATGCACGTGCGTATTTCACAGACAGCCAGAGAGGCAATGGCGGATTGGGCAGATTGGTTTATCCAATTTCCTACATTCTCCTACGTACGCGTGTATGGCTACATTGGCCACCCCGCCATGCTACCAAGACACCCTTCCGATAGGGTAGTTTTCATGGAGTTCCTGAGACAGTTGTCCGAAGTTCATGTCCACTTGCGCTTGAAAAGGAAGACAGCTGTTAACTTTCCCGTTGAAATGGGACTATATAGATGTGGATTCGCGGCGGATGCAAAGATGATGGGTCAAGAAACAAGGAGGTTTAACCTCAAATATCTCATTGATAGAAGATCTTATGATCCCAGAGGACTCTATGCAGCACACCTTGAGCAACACTCGTCACATAAGTCTTCTATGGAAGATTATTGGGTGAATTGTAAAGACGAGTATGAAGTGCGAAGAAGGAACTACAGCAGATTCAGACTCCCACAGATTGCTGATTTCATGTCAGCAGACATTGAGGGCCTGTCAGATGATGAAGGAGAAGTCATTCTCCCCACATTCTTCGCAGATTCAGTTGACTCCCAACCGCTCCCGAGAGTGGATTGGTATGCCAAAGAGGATACATCTATAGAAGAAAGAACGAGTAGAGTGGTTAGAAATAGCCAACTCTATCTCTACAGCAAGAAATCAAGGAAGGTGATACCTCACAGAACAGAGCCACCACAGGTTCAATCTACACCACCTTCCACTTCAAGGAGGAAACCTAGGCAGAAGCAATGGTGCAATCCTCCCTAAGGGATGAGGATGTCCAAGCCTAGAACACAGAGGACACCAGTGGAGAAAGCCACACATAGTCCTAAAATAATCACTTGGCTGCCTCTTAACAAAGAGAGATCGGCACCGATTCACCGGGTTATCACAGAGAACCAAAGAAGCAGTGATGTTGAAGAACCAGTAATGGTTTCACGGCAGAGGTATAATGCGAGAAGTAAAGCAGCTAAACGGTACCGCTATGGAAGCAGAGCTAACATCACTCGTGATTACAACAATACGTGTCCTCATCTAATTTGATTCGCCACCGAGACATTACTTCCAAAGACAGCTCTACTGATCTAGCTGCTCAAGGGCCTCTACCGCCCAGATGCTTCTTCCGCCATCCACCCGCCCTCATGAGCTTGATTCTTTATCAATTCACCACGCCCCACAAGACACGTCGGCGAAGAAGCTAAAGAAGCAAGTTCACATAGAAAGGAATGCAGAATGTGAGATCATCATAGAGACTGCCGCTCCACCAGTAGAGAAAAGCATACACGAGGTTCAAGTAGAGGACTACACTTTGTCTCAACTTAACCTCGGGAAGACTACACGACAGGTGGAGGCGGACCTTCTCGGAATAGCTTCGGTGAGCGCACAAGAAAGAATGGCCAAGGATGGTAAAGAAAAGGCAGCCTTAAAGGCTGAAAATCAGAAACTGAGGTCTTACATCACCAGCTTGATACATGGCACACCCAACGTCTCAGCCCTACCGGCAGGACTACTAGATCTCCCCGCCGAACAAAATCATCGGCAATTGTTAACATTCGGCAAACACTTGAGGAATCAGGTGGAAGAGTTTGTTCTCAAGGGTAGATGCGTACTGGCTAACCTATCCCAGTTACGGGATAGAGCACATGAACTTCGTGTGGAGATCCAGCAGTCAGAACAGAAGATTGCAGAAAAGAGGCTTGAAGACGAAAGTACAATTGCAGATTTGCAATTAGCATATCAATCAGTATACTCCGAGGAAAACAAGCAACATCTTTTTGCTTGGAAAGAACAATTGGCGTACAAGGTGAAAGCCTACGACGCTCATTCAGTAGAGATGATTGATTACAGAAGGGTGGTTGCCACTATTATCAACTTCGCAAGAATGTTGGTAATATCTTTCCCTTGCATGGAATATCAGCGTGAGGGAGGAGAATACGTCGAGTTGGTGACTGTACAGAACCAGTTCAGGGATGTCATCCGCAGTACCTTTCTTGACGATCCAGAGGGTTGTAAGCTGGCTAAGGTAGCAGCTTTATCGACCAAGTTAGAAGAGGCAGCATCTCAATGCATTGACTTCGGAAATCAGCTCACAACGGGTGAGGTCATGCTCCGACGCCACGCCATCATCCTACGGAGCATTAACTCCCCAGAAGCTGATGAGGTCAATCAATGGATTGAGACACTGTTGATTAATGGCGAGTTATAAATGCACCAGAAAAGGACGCCATACACACTCCAAGTGGCATTCATGCGACTTGAGTTGACTTGACGCTTCTTTCCAAGTCAACTCGAGATGCTATTAAATGTAGTTGGAGTTAACTTGATGCTTCTTTCCAAGTTTAACTCCACTTTCCTTAACTCATGCATTGTCAGATCCCACTAATTAAGGATGTCTAATTGACTTCCACGATTTGTGGATCTTAGATCTCCACTAAATGTGGATGTCTATTTTGGAGGGAGACTTTACATTTAAGTTCACCTTTAGGTTGCTTTCAGTCAACTGAAGTAGTTTCCAGTTGACTCTTTGTTGACTTTCAGTTAACTGAAGTAGCTTTCCAGTTAACTGCTTGTTCCCCCTATTTAGGAATAAATCTTGCTAATTGATTGGCGAATCCTCATTGTTAACTCAAGGAGATTTTGGGGTTGTACCCACCCTTTGAGTTCTATAAATAAGAGCCCTAGCTCATTATCTGTTTTAACTCACTTCTGTTATGGCAAAATTGCTGCGCCATTGTTGCCAACACTTTGAAAGCGAATATTTGTTCACACTTGGATGAGAGTTCGTTGGATGATTGTAATTGTGCATGATTTCGTGCCTTTGCTTTCCCAACTTTTGTAGTTCGTTGATAAAGCATTGAAGAAGAATATCAGAAGGCGCTTGCATTTTGATCATCTTGTTTGAGTTATGTCTACGTCCTGTGTTTAATAGCTCGTTGTCTCATTTCCCTCCTCGGATAGGAGTCCCTCCTCCTTGGATATTTGTTATTGACAGTTGTCGTTTGATGTTGTTTAATGTGTTGACTTCCAAGCTATACTTCGGATAGGAGTCCCTCCTCCTTAGCAAGCTCGTTGGCCAAGGCATTGTGATTTTGTTGTTTCTAGTAAACTATTTCTTAAGCTCATACCTCGGATAGGAGTCCCTCCTCCTTGGCAGATCTCGGATCTAGTTTACCGTGCAGAGTGTTTGCTTGTACCAACCTTATCCCGGTGTATACCCGAGAGTTTAGAGCCTCGGTCATATCCTCTGGAGACGGCGAATTCAAGTGATCCAACCATTCCATTCCCGCTCCTTTACCCTCATGCTCTGTTCATCTTGAAGGTATTGGATAGATAAAAGCTAGTTAGTCGTAGTTAAGATCTGCAGAAACCAGAGAAAAGCTTAGCTACGGCGCATTGTGTTTGTGCACCCTTGTGTCCTGCCGCTGAAGCATAAAAAGATAGGAACCTAGTTAGACATTTCCCTTCCCTACGCATTGCTCCCAGCAGAGAGGGACTTCTCCTCTTTAAATAACGAAGAAGTGTTGCAAAACATTTGAAATAGCTGAACGTTTACAATCAGCACTCCAGAGGTGCTAATTTAAACGCCAACAGTCTTCAGCAACTAGGTTCTCAGTGACATGGATTGATTGTCCAGTGATTGAAAAGATCTATCAATGGTTGGTTAAAATCGATAAAAAAAATGAAAAATGGAGCATCCTGTGGCCTCAAAGGCTTTACTTGGATTTGGTGGTGGGGTCATTGCCCCTCAACCCCACTAGGGTTGCTGCTCCCAAACCCTGTTCTAGTTTTAAAAAACAAAATATAAAAGTTGTTTTGGGCTAGGCTGATGAGTTTTTCCCTTTATTTGGCTTGATATAACAAAACAACATGTTTTCCCTATCTTATGATACTTTCAGTGGTTTTCAGTATTCTGAGTAATTGAATTCCATTTATACTCTTGAATCTTTAATTAGCCAAGCCAATCCCAATTTCAAGTAATGCAACTATGATCAAAATAGACTTATGTCCCTAAATTCATTCCTTATGTGTATCAAACATTATTTAATTTTATTTTGTGTACTTATGTAATTTTTTTATTTGTCATGTTTTTGTTGAGTCTGAGTCCAACTTTTGGGCTGCCAACTCTGAGTTTTCAAACTATGGTTCCTTCCACATCCTCCAAGTCTATCATGTGTTGTGTTGCTTTATTTTGGTGAAAAGAGTCAAAGATATGATTTATTATGCTATTACAATCAACACTGTTTTTATAGCTTGAATTTTATAGCAGAAGTAGGCAATCATAGAACATGTTAGCATCTAGACTATAAAGTGAACTGTCACACTAATATCAGTCCTAAAAGTATTAGCCAATTGTATGGAACATGTTAGGTATCAAGGAAAGTTTAATGTAAGGCATGTATGCTACAATTGCACCTGAGATACTCAGAATTGTCCCTTGCAAAACGGTGGCTAGCTGACTTTTGTATAGTATTCTATATTTTTCTATATATAATTTATTAGGATATATTTTATAGAACAATTTAATACTACTCAGATAGTAAGAGTAAGTGGCCTACTTTGGCAATTATTTATCAGCTCTTACAGATGGAACTGAATGCATTAAATTTGTCTTGTAAAATATAAAATTCAAAACTTTCAGAGCAATAATCAGGGTTTTAGCAACGGGACAAAATATAACATTGTTTAGTTTAAATCTAATTAATCTAAAGAATACTGTAATAAGACACTTGAGTCATCCATTATAAAATGGCTGTGTAAAGATCAATCTTAGAGAGTCTCATGATGTGCCCATGTGACTACTAGAAAGAGACACTGACTAGAAACAATTTATGAAATAGAATATCACAAGATGCTGACTTCAAATCAAATGTGAGTAATAAAGGCTAACATACATTTCCACACGAAGATTGTGGGTTGTTCAACTGATCTGGCGTCAACTGCAACTTCTCTTGCTTCTCTTCCATTTCAGCTCTGCCACATACACAGTTTTTACAAGCTTTCCTTCCGGTCTTGCCTACTTCGCAGTCATCAGTTGTGCAGCAAATAAAAGACCAGGTTATTCAATTAGAAGCAGATAGAACATTTTTATTCAAACTTTTGATGCAACCTTTAGAAAATAAAGTCATACACATTATATTCTGAAATACATAGATATCACATTCATAGTAACAAAAATCTTTCTCAGAAATAACTTGCAAATTTAAAGATATAGAGTTATTAAATTAATTGAGATTCAATTGGGAAAAAAATGGCACATTAAAAAATACAGAAATTTTCAAAAAACTAGAGAAAAATTACATCTACAAAATAAAAAATAAATTAAAAAAACACAAAATACTGAGGTGCACAAATTTTTCCAACTTTTCCAGTTGACCAATCAATTCAAGATACCTGTGATTTTTTTCAGAAAAACAACAGCAACAGTAAGGAGTCCCAATTAATTGTTATTTTGTGATGATTTCTAAAAGTATGATCATATTGATATGGTCATAATACTAATACAAATCTTAAGATAATATACGCTGATTATTGCACTGGTCATCACAAGATAGTAGTCTGTAGATACTTGATTACATCAGAACTTGATGTTTGTCACCCTTTTATAAAACTGAACACGCCACATTGCCATCAAGTTCAGTGACTTTCAGCCATTGTAATTAGAACCTTTAAGTCTTGGAATTTTTTTAAATTTTTTTGTTACAAATCAGCATGATTGGAAATAGACATAATCTCCAAAGCTTCACAATTATCAAACTCAAATTCCAACCTTAAAAAGACTGATAAGGTAATTTTTTCATTGTAAACCCTCCGTTCAAAATATTATGCCATCAGTTTTGCAGAGTATCATTCTAACATCAAAGAAAAAGTGATCTTTTCCTCCTAGCCTCTTTGTTTAAACTTTTCAGCCATCACTTTTACAGAACCTCAACATGGCTTGAAAATATTTAATCACTAAAGAAACAAGACATAAGATATAATTTATTTTCCCCTACCATGTCTCTGTTTAGAAACACCTATTTTGGCAAAGCTTACTCACGAACTAAAAGTTTCTGAAAATTCTAGCTCAAATGAATTTTGGCAAAAAAAGCCAAAAAATGGACAATCTTGCACAAAAGAATCCACTGTAAACATTAAAAATAAATTTTCTCTAGTACAATACGATGGGCCCACTGCTTTTTGTGCATACTCCTGAAGTGTGGTCTTCTGCAATCAACTGCCTAGTATTTAAATTGTCTAAGGTTTGGAATCCCTCTCAACAACCCATCATCAGTGTAAGGACCTAAGATAGCTACCAGACAAAACATTCTAACTAATGTGAATTTGACTGGATATACACATTTTTTTAAGCATTTTCACTCTAGAGAGCATTTATGGTAAAAATTATTAGTAGTATACAGAAGATTTTAGAACATAGAAAGGCATGCCATGGTCAAATTGTATTTCAAGCAATATAAATGAACAAGACCACACAGCAAAACACAAGAATATTCATGACTGTTCACTCATAACATACCAATCCAAGATTCAAGGTACTAAACAACATTCAAAATGGCAAAAACAACAAAGAATGGAAGCAAAACAAGACATGCCATTGACTCATTATCATTTGTAATTCCTGGCCTGACTTGCAAAGATTTACAAAAAACTTAAAATGGTGTTTGATGTTCAAATCTCTATCTAGTTTTGGAAAGCCCTGTGGATTGAAACTCCCAAACACACATAAGACTCTAAGCCCATCAGAAACTTAACTTAAGGCATTGCATGCCCAATGGTCTGTCTCAACAACCACACTCGAGCATAACAGGCTTCAACTTTTGAAATTAAGTGGCCAGATATTCAATAGAATAAAAAAATATACAGTTTCATTTTGCATCTGCCATTAAAACCATTTTCTCAAACAATAAATCTAGTTATGATAACTCTATCAAGTCCTATCATAAATCTAGATGAGTCATGTCTATCAAGGTCCACAATATAGAAAAATCAAAGGCCTAAAAGATGGTTAGATGGTAGCGTTTTTTATGAGGTTTTTAAATCCAGCTGTTATGATAATCCACAAACAACAAACCTCAAAGATTATGTTTTGTTTCATATTTAAAAAAGAAAAGATTTTGAGGCAGATTTTCAGAAAAAAAATAACACAATTGGCAAACCCTAAATTCAGAAATTTGATACAGACCAGGTGGCATTTCAGGCTTCTTCAAGTCTTCTTCTGTCAACAAACTGTCCTCATCAATGAGATCATCCATGTCATCCTGTATTTCAATTTTAAAGGCTGGCAGCACATTGCTCTTGGCTACAATTCCAGGTTTTTCAGCGATTTTCTTCTTAAGTGTAAAAGATGATCCAGTTGCCCAAGCTGGCTTTTGAGCTTTCACCACCACTGACCCAAGCCCACTGACCTCAACATCTATCCTATCATCAACTACAAATCCAGCTAGCAGAAGGTTTCGTTCCAAGGTAATCTTAATCTGCTTAGCATCCTGAAAACAAAAAATTTCTCCATTAAAATAATAAAATCAAACAATTAAACAAAATGAATACAAGTGCCAAAAAACCCAACAGATTCCAAGAATTGAGAACCAGCTGGAAAAAAATGCAATTTACTATAGACCTAAATATTTAAAATTTTAAAGTAATGCAAAAACACTAAAAAAATTTGGCAAAATCAGAGAAAACGTCAAATATTGGTTTGAGACTTATAGTATTTTAAGATATAATGCAAATCAAAAATTCAAAATAAATCACAGACTACAGATTACTTCATAATAACAGGTTTGGTGGAAATAGACGGAAAAAACCTAAAGGTGTATGAAAAAGTCCTCCTAGAGATTGGGTTAAGCTCAATTTTAATGGAACCACTAAAGGAAATCCAAGATTAGTAGGAGAAGGAGAAATCTTTAGAGAGGGGGACAGAAAACCTCTATTTGTGTTTTCACTCTACCTGGAACAGGAAAAATAATAAGGCAGAAATAATAGCTCACATAAAAGGAAAAGGAATGAGTAACAGAAATGGATGGCAGAAAATTTGGGTGGAAGGGGACTAAATTATTGAAGCAATAAAAAAGGTGCAGTGAAATGACTGGCAAATAAACAAATCATTCAAGAAATTAAGATGCAAACCGAGAATTCCATGATCTCATACCTGCATATCTAGAGGACAACAAATATGGTGGGAGATCTAGTGGCCAAATTGAGAGGTAAAAAGATGAGCTGATGGTTTATACTCATCCTTTTCTCTTCATAGTACTAAAGCTATATTTCAAGACTGCAACAAAGCAGAAGAGCTTGTTCTTCACTAAGATTTGTAAAACTCGGCATCAAGGAGAAGAAAGCCTTCTAAGCAAAGATATTTCTCTATGTGAACTCACAAGTGCCTTATCATGAGATATTTCTCTATGTGAACTCACAAGTGCCTTATCATGTTTGAATCAAACAAAGTAGAATGATGAAAGAAGAAAGAGAGTGATCAATAAATGATGAGAAACACATAGCTGTTATTTCTGTCAAAGTTCTTACACTTGGAATATGCTTGGAGCTGAAGGAGGGAGATTTCTCTGTAGGAAGAAAAGCAGATGCTTGAGTTTGACTTTTGAAGTCCAGTGCCATATTTTTATTTTCCCAGTTTGGTTAGTTAATACCAGATGGTAGTTTGCATCTAAGACAATAATTTTCCACGCCTAGGGTCCAGTAACCCTTGTAACCTCTAGCCAAAAAGAATTCACAAAATGCAGATAAACAACAAAGAAATAGCTACATATTCACAAAATTATAAACTAAAAAAACTCAGAAAATTGAAGAATACAGAAGAAATATAAGATTTTAGAAAATAATGCAAAATTTGCAGAATACAGAGAAACATATGTGACTAACTACAGACTTAGAAAAATTATCCCACTACTGTGCAAAAATGCAAACAACTCCCAAAATTACGCCAAATTTAAACAGAAGGTTGCAGACTTGTAAGATTTGCTGAAATAACAAAAAAAACTCACAAAATTCAAAGAGTTGGAAAATCAATAAAGAAGGGGCTATGGAATTACAACATGTCAGTAATAATTGAGTATGAACTAAAAAATCCACAGAATCAGCAAGCGAGCGCCTATGGACTTACAAGATGTAAAGAAATACCTCCAAAATACTTGAATGAGAGTGCAGGATAGGGAGAAAATAATAATGATCTATGTACTAGTAAAATTTGAAACTGTAACGCAAAAAAACCTTGAACTTCATTATACAAGGAAGAAAAAGAAGCAACTTCAAACTAGCAAAATTAGAAGACAATGGAAAACAAAAAATTATCAGACTGCAGGAAGAAAATGACGGAGCAGCTTCAAACTTACAGAATTGGTGATATGAATACAAAAAACTGAAACAGCTCACATAATCCAGACAAACAATAAAGGAGCTATTTTAGACTTACAAGATTTGAAGAATCATTGGTTTTTAACAAGATTATGCCATTAGAATTCAAAACCCTGGCAAGCTCCACCAGCCACCGTTGGCTATGAAATTCCAAATTCTCTGAAACTGATATAACCGCATCCAGAGACGACGAATCTAAATTCAACTTTCCTTCTGCAAAATATCCATATATTAACACATCAACTACTTAGTATCGGAAAATAATACATTCAATAATTTCACAGTAAAATTGCGGACACCATTCCTGATGAAGTCGCATAAATGTGCGAAAGACCCTGATTTTAACACATAAATTACTTTAAATAAGTATCATTTTTAATGAAAATATATATTCATATTACAGTTTAGGGCATTACACCTAATCAAGCTGCATCGCCGCCTATGCAATTATATGCAAAACATCCAAATTTCGACATATCAATTACACCAAACAACTCCAAGTTTTTTTGGGGAAAAGAAATCCATCGTACCTAGCCGAGCTGCCTATGTAATTGTGTTCAAAAGATCCTAAATTTAACAGATCAGCTCTTGCAAACGGATCTTGGAATTTTTAAAACCATTCTTCACATCACAATTTAAACCTATCATGCCTAATGGATCTGCCTTAGTCATTCAGAACAAAATATCCCAAATTTACTAAATCAATTACTACAAACAGGTATGAAAGTTTTCCAAGAACATATGCTTCCAAACCATACCTAATCGAAAAGCCTATATAATTATGCACAAAAGATTCAAATTTTACCACATTAGTTACCACAAACACATGATTTTTTTTAAAACACATATTTCCATATCACAATTTAGGGTATCACACCTAATCGAGCCGCCTGTGTAATTATGTGCAGATCCTTTGCTTTCTCTGGTAATTTTTCATAAATCCACGTTACAACGCTTCCATTTAGGATTACCGAATCCGTCAAAATTAATGCAGAGGGCTTTGAATCCATTGTTATCTAAGATTGATTTTTCGATCGATACCAAAAAGAATTAAGAGATTAAATGGGCAAATGTGGCTTCGTATTTGAGCTTTGCTCCGACGCGAATAAAGTTTTCTTCTGAAACTGTTTTTTATAGCCCACAGCCCACAGATTTGACCTTACTCTTCTTCGAAACTTCAAAAATAGGTACCGCCAAACTCTTCGCACGCAATTTGTCTATGAAGATCGTCGGTTGGTGAGGACTTACAGGGTTTTAGAGGGCGGCTGTTTTGTGGACGTTTCATAAATAGGCCTACCTATGTTTTGTTGCACCTTGAGTTTGGTTGGACCTCGAGTTTGACTCTTGTACGTTTTGTTGGACCTTGAGTTTGGTTGGACCTAGAGTTTGACCATTGTATTCATACGTTTTGTTTAGATAATCAGTTAGGATTACTAGTTACTAGCATTTGTATCAAAAGGGGGTGTAAGGGTTACACGCATAAAAAAAAAGTATATGTAAGTTAACATGTTAAGGAAGCATACCTCTAATTCTTTAAGAAGTTAACATGTTTGGACAGAAGGGTCCTCAATCTTACTAGCAATACCTTTAATTCTAACATTAGTCCTATTAATCTCATGGAAGAACCACTTAAAAAGTTTAAACAACACATTAGCACTATCACGAGCCGAGCCCAGCACATCAAACAACTCCTCCCTGTCAAAGTTCTCAATCCCTTTCCCCACAACAATGTCCTCATCAGGAGAACTAACATGAGCCTTATCAGCAAAAATATCCTTACCTTTGCCATTAGAGATTAGAGTCTTCATCTTTCGAATGGAGCAGGCGATTTCCTTAGCAACAACCTTCCTTTTCATCAGCCTATCCACATCCGCTTTGCTAGTTCCCACAATATGTCCTCCACCCACAGCCCTTTCCTTCCCCTCCTTTTGCATCCCAATGTCAGCACTCGGAGAAGCCTCACCAAAAATACCTCCAGCCAGGGAAAGAGGGAAACCCTTCTCCAAGAGTTGGCCAGCAGTTCTCAACACCCTTCTCTTCTAGCTCCCATCCTCAGTCTCCTGCAGTTGTCTAATCACTGGGGGAGGAGAGGAAGTTTCCCCATAAAGTTCATTTTTGTCCTTAACCCCCTTAGAATGAACATTCGCTACCACCTCATCACTGCATGTCGTATAGCCCTCTTTGTCATCCAGCTTCTTTTTCCCAGTCTTACCCGAAACAAGGGAATTGGGGCCCTCCTCAAAAGAGGCATACTAATCCAGGACATAATCAACATCATCATCTCTATCAAACTCAGACTCTTTGTTCAAAATAAGCCTCCTCTTCTTAGATTTTTTACTAACCCTTTCCTCTTCTGACTCCGTCTCATAACCCTCCTGAGGTTTAGCAATATTTTCCTTCGAGGAAACAAGAGGTTTTTGCACCTCATAATCTTTGATGTGTTCATAGATCAAGAGAATTAACCCCACATCCAAGACAGGGTTTATGGGGTTTTTCATATGATCCTTTATCCCCAAGTCAAGTGACATCAACAAGTAGTATGGAAAGGAAATCCATTTCTTATGTCAGAAATGGTTAAGCAAAAGGAAATGGTAAGTGTTAATCGTCGTACACATGCCTTCCAAGGTGACATACCTCATAATCTCTTCAACAACATCACGCCACAACGCTTTTAAGGAGCTCCTCTGATAACCACCACTCTTTGCCATCTTCAAATCAGCGGCCTCTTTCCCTTTAAAGAAAATAGACATCATAGCCTGCGATTCTTTTTTGTCTTTGAACACCTTCATTCCATGCATAGCCAAGCCAGTAATTTGGGCTATGAATTCTTCATCAACCACGACTTCCCTTTTGCCCAATTTCAGGGTTCTCATTCCACCCTTGAGCAACCAAATCAGTAACCTTGGGGTTGTTACCATGCAGTTTCTCCATATAAGGAGTTAAGCCACCCTTCTCTAAAATCTCCCACACCTCCTTCCTCTGCTTAGCAAAAACGCATGACTTAGACTCGATGCAGTTTCTATCCCCACCCATTGTAGAAGACTTAACAAACAGAGGCCAAGCACAAAGCAGAAACCTTTGGAAACTAAGACAAATACCACCTAGAGCAGAATTATAAAATAGAAGACTATGGAAACTAAGACGAATATCACCCAAAATCCATGTGAAGCCAGCAGAAAGATAGATATGAAATGATGAACTTGAACTCCGGTCCATGTGAAAGTCATCCCCCATACTTAAAACTTGAACATCGTCATTCATAAAATTAGGCCACGTGAATAAGGACATGCACAACTCAATGCAAAATAAGATCAATATCAACTTGAGATTAGCATTCATTGTTAATAATAGTTGTTGCCTCAAAAGGAATAGGATCATTTAAATCCCACTCCTTTCTTTCTCTAACACCAAAGTTAGCGAAGAAATCAGCTAACATATTTCCCTCTCTTAATAAATAGGAGATATAAAAAGTATCAAAGGAATTGATAATTTCAATGGAATCCCTAACTAAGGCCTCAATAGTCCAAGATGGAGGTGAAGCATTCTTCAAATTATTTATAATGTTCAGAGAGTCACCCTCCAACCAGACCTTCCTATACCCTTTGTTTTGAGCCATTTTGAGTCCATGATAGGTTGCAGCTGCCTCTGCGTAGTGGTTTGTTTGGATTCCCAAAGGGAGCGTCACAACTGAGACGAGCCTACCATTAGAATTTCTAATCACTCCCCCACATCTTGCAGGTCCCGGATTTCCTTTAGTCGTGCCATCAAAATTTATCTTAACACAACCATCCAATGGCGCCTTCCAAGCAACATCTTCTCTTGAAGATTTCCCTTTAAAGGCTAGAAGAGAAATATCACAAGGCAACTACCACTTTTGTGCAATAGAGATATCATAGGAACAGAGAATAATCTTTTGTCCAGCAAAAAAGGAGATCCCAGAAAGAAAGTTTTCCTTAATACCTACACAAATCTTATGAGCCACAGATAAAGCCGGAAGATTAGAGTTTTTAAAAATTATGTTGTTGCGCTCCAGCGAAACCCCCCAAATCATACGAGGCAAAGTGAGAGACCACAAAATCTATAGAGATCCAAAGCCAAATTGATGATCTGATGGATTCTCTTAATACTGTGGTGGAGGAAACCATCAATTTGAAACATAACTTGGAGGGAGAATCCTATCCCTTGAGGATAAAATTGATAAAATGTGGAATGTTGTGATGAAGAGTGGAGATGTCCCTAAGGTTTTGAACATTTTTTATTCTGCCAAGGTGATCTCCCCTGTGATTACTGTGAAAAAGAGAAAGGATATTGTGTTTGTTGAAGATACTGCTATTGTGGGTAAGTTGTTGGATGTGGATTGCGCTGGTGAGAAGGGTGGTGTTAAAGGTAGTGTTTTGAGTGGTGAGGTAAAAATTGGTGGGTCGGGGGCCAGAACTAGAAACAAAATGAAAGCTCAAGGCGAGGCCTCTGGTATAGAGGTGTCTGATACTGTGGATAATGTGCAAAAGATGGTTGCTAGTGAAATGGAGGTTGTGGACATTTTGAACAATATGCAGTGTTGTTGGTTGGTTGCCTTCTTTTTGGTTGTTGGTTCGTTGTCATTGGGTTGATTGTTGCGTAATGTTGTTTTCTTTTTTTATCAGCTGCGTTATTTTGTAAAGGGTTCTTTACCCCTTCAAAACCCGTTTTTTACCCCCAATCAAAACATGTTAAGGAGGCATATTGTTTATTATTATTAATGTCATATTCCAACTATATCATATATAAAGATTTTGAAAAATATGCTCTTTCCATATCACATATCTATCGATATTCATATACATATCAAGGCAATTTAAGAGTTCATTTATCTACACCCCAATCATAAAGATGAATAGTAATCTAATTGGATGTATAAAAACCTTCTTTAAGCAAATATTATTGGTAAGAAACCTTCCACAAACTCTTAGATTAATTCAATTGGACATGCCAAGCACCCAATGTTACAACCAAAATAATTCAAATTAGTTTTAGCTCTAGTATTGTCAATTTCCTCTCTTACTATAAATAACTCAATTTATCCATATGCTTTGTTTGTGACTTTAATCATACTAAATTTGTACTCTTGACAAAGCAATGTTGTTGTCTGCTATTGATATCCATTCCAAATCAAACCTTTAATTTATAAAATCTTTGAGTGGCATCTTTATTTCATATTTTTCTCAAATTTTCATGATCATATACTAGCACATTGGAATTTTGTCATGGTTAATATAGTTGATGGCTTAGGCTAATAGGAAAAACTCATGATGTGTTCAACCTAAATTATATTCTCACTTGAGTGTGTAATTGTGCAAAAAGTTACATGATTAGTGACCATAATGTCTACAATTAGACAAACGTGATAGCACTTTTTGCAAATTTTCTTGGTTCTTGATTTTTTCCCATGTCTCAAGCTTCAAAATGAGTCTATCTTGGCTAGGGTATGTTATAAATACTATTATAAGCCTTTTATTAGGTATAAAACCTTAGAGACCCTAAGTCTAAGTGGCTTTACAATTACTTTTTGTAAGAGAGGGGGACCAACAATGTTCAAGGCCCTAGGTCACGGAGAGCCAAGAGCGGAAGGCTGCCCTAACTTACCTCAACTTAACAAGGTGTTAGGAAATGTGAGACGAGAATGATGAGGACTATAAGGTCCTTAAATCACTCTATAGACCCGAAACACAGAATGGGGCTAGGCGAGCCAATTTACGGGTTTAACTCTATGCCTCAAGAAGCTCTCTGCCTAAGGATGAAAGCATAGTTCTGGGACGACAGTGCGATGCGCTAGTCTCTCAAGTGCGTTGGCGTCCGTATGACCAAAGGACTAAAGAAGCAAGGTCAAACACTAGAAAACAGACTAACAACCTAGCTAACTACTTCCAAAGGGCCAAAACAAAGCTATGAAGTAGGCAAGATATGTACAAATATGATAAAGCAAATAAACAAGAATTAGGATGATAAGAATAACCTCATAAAGATACTCATTCACTAACTAACTCCAAGCCACACACCCACCTACACATAATGAAGAGGAAAATTGTTGGGTGGTTGTATAGGGGCCTACCTCAGTCAGACCCCCGTTTTGGTGTTTCCACCTCCACGGACAACCAAGTTTGGAACAATAGAAAATTAGTATGATAAAGAAAGCAATGAAGTACATAACGCTAAAACACTACAAAAATAGTAATGTGCCACTCAACCAAATAATAGAGGAGAGGAGTAGAAAGCTTACCACCTCCACTAGGAGCACTCAAGGCTAATGGGGGAGAAAATGAGAGGACTCAATCCCCTGCTACAATAGTGTTGTTCAACACTTGCTCTACTGAGTTGATGGAGTGATGATGTTGTTGCTATGGAGTGCAAAAGTTGATGAGGGCCACAACGCCCAAAACCCACATAAATCACAACAATAGATACCAACACAAAAGATGCGAGACAAAAAAATGACTCACTTTCAATTATTTTCAGAAAATGAAATTATAAATTCAAAGCTTACATGCTACAGCCTCATGGGCTTGATTCATTACAACAAAATCAACCCTAAAAATAAAATATACTATTTGGAGCCACAATCTGCACTATTAGGGCCGCCTTCTACAACCCCCATTTAACCCTTTTTTATTTTTCCCAATAACTGCCCTAGAATGTTCTAAAAAGTACAAATTTTCCCTTTTTGTTTTGGCACCAAAAGTCTTGCCGAATGATTTCTGGCCTAGAAGATTTTTTTATGAAATTCACTTTTTAGAGGACCAACTTCATAGGGCCATAACTTTTGATTCGGGTGTCCAATTTGCTATTATTGCATATTGTTGGAAAGCTCTTGACGAGCTCTACGACACATGAATAAATTGTAGGTCAGTTCGGCCACTTTTTGAGCTATTTCAGGGCCTCTAAAGTTTTATATATGAATTTGAAGCTGCATTGGAGAAATTTCTTGGGATAGAAATTTTAATTTCTCCCAAACCGTGTAGGGTATTGAAGTGATTCTTTACTATAATTTGTTTTCAGCTCTGCTCCTTGGGGTAAAATTTCACATCCATACGAGCCCATTTTGGTTGACTTATTAAAAATAGTAAGTGCTTGTTTTTCACTATTTATGATGCCTGACAGTCTTATACCCCTTAAGTGCCATTATGGGACTCAAAACAACTAAAGAAAATAAAGAAAACATTTTTTTTGGGTGATGCAAGATTGCCCTGCACCGATGGATGCTCTTGCATTAGACACCCAAGGTAATTTGAAAAGTGACCATGTCACTTCTCAGGAGTTAGAGGGAAACCAAGGCGGTTAACCTTAGCTTTAGATAACCATAATGAAT
>VDFB02176316.1:0-25109 GCA_007258455.2 Sequoia sempervirens
TAAATCACATTTCCATCTAATTTAAACACATAAGCATAAACAATCCTTACCATAAATGATCATATATATATATATATCACAAAGTTTTAGTGCATATCATAAAGTATACAATGCTAGTGTGGCATGTGGCTACTAGATCCCTCAAGACTTTGTGATCGCGTCCATTGAGAGACGGTAGTATGAGATCATGAAATAATAAGAGAATCTAATGCGTACTATAGGGCTTTTGCTCGTCCAATAGCCAAAGTCTCCCATGCGATGGCCTCTACGTGCTCTCGCTCTATGCAATCCCTATTCGCCTGTAGCCTAGAAATCTTTGCATGAAGTCTCTCAACTTTTGTTGGATCTCAAGATGATTGAAGGTCCTCATATGTAGCCTCAACTCAATTAGCGTTCCTAGTAGCACCCTCGTATTTTTCTCTCAATCTAACATAAGGCTCAAACAATTTTAGGTACTGCTCCACAATAGGTGGGGGCACGTAGTATGTGCCGATGGCCTGATCTAAGACTGAAGGAGGTACTATCTCTGTGGTTGTCTATCGATAGAGATCATGCAAATCTCTTACAAACCTTGGAAGATAGAAATCATTGTTGCAAGAATGAAAAGAATGAAGGTGTTGTCATTGATGCCAACTGGTCAATTGGTTATCAACTGGTTGTTGTTGTCATTAATGTCATGGTTGTTGTTCATGTTGAGGATATTGATAAAATTGTATTGAAGAAAGGTTTCAGGTGTTCAATGGTTGCTCTAGGTTTTTCTTTGTGTGGTTCAGATATGTTGATTGTGGTTGTTGAAAGCTGCTATATCCAGATTCTTGGCTGCTAATTAATTGTATAGTGCGAGTTATGTTCACCAGTTGTGAACTATGGTTTTCTCTGTTTCTAGCTAAGGTCTGGGAGAAATGTTTTTGTTCTAGATTTCTCTTTGGTAAAGTCTTATGACTTGCGATTCTAGAGTTGATTTGTTATGATTATAGTGAAGATAATTTCAGTATCTGGAAGGTTTGTGCTTAATTTTTCTATGTGTTTTACACTGGTTTGGTTGACCTTGTATTGAACACTATCTTCAGAGTTGATGAAGTGTGTTGGATCTATTTGGGTCCTTGTCAAGCATGTGTTTTGGTTTCCCTCATTCTAATTCTACCCTAGAATTTTTTGGCGTCAACCTAATTTAAATTTACTATTGGATGGCCAACTTTATATATGTTTCAAAGTTGAATCTATGGTATAAATGGAGGATGAGTTAGTGGTGAAAAAAAAGCAAGTACAAAGAGATAAGTGCAAATAAATAGAGCAGATAGATGCGAGATTGATGTGAATTAGTGAGTGTGTGTGATGCAAGTGTGGTAGATTAGTACGCAACCTAAATGTTGATTTTCTGGATGTAGTGAGCTAAAGGTGTACTCTATCATTCATGCATGTCTGCAAGAGGTTGAGCAAATTGTGGTGGATTTCTCTATTGCATTGAGATCGTCTTCTCTCTGTAACATATTTCTTCTATCTTCTTTGTATCTCTATGGTAGTGAGCCCTTCGGGTTGTTAGCCCTATTGGATAGTGAGTCTTGTTCTAGATAGTGAGTCCTTGTTTTGGCAGTGAGCCTTTTGTAATCGGTTTTGATATTCTGCCTTGTATGCCCAACAAGTTGAAACTTCATTCAAAGTGTTTGAAGATAGCTTTTTCAATCAGTTTCATGCCAAAGTTAGAGATCAGTTTGAAGTTCAATTGGGGCACAGTTCAGGGGGCATGCAAGGAGTGCAAAGTTAAAGAGGTCAAGTCAACTCTTCCACACCAAAGTTTGCATGATTGGCAAGAAGTTCAAAAATATTTCACATCTAGTTCAACTCTTCATGCACACTCAACATCTTCTATGAGGTTCAAGTTCAGTTAACTGAGGAATTATTTTATAATACAAATCCTTTAACTCTTTTTAGTTAGTTCTTTCATTCCTATTTCTGCCTTATGCAAAAGAGATGTATTGTAACTCATTTTGGTTATTATAGAGCAACAATGTTATGTAGTTTCAATTAGTATTTTAAGATTTGTACAAGAAAATTTTCCTATTTTTCAATAAAAGGAAAGTTTTTCCTTCTCTAAATTTTTGCGTCGAGTGGTTTTTGTGGATGATTTGATCTAATTTTTATGATTATGAATGCAAAATCCTTGAATTGTCTTATTGCATTGAAGCATGTTTATACTGGAATAAGCAAGATTTATATAGGTCATAGGTCGTGTTGTTACTTTCAATAGTTGTAGTTGTGAAAACTTCTAGTTTTCCTTCAAGAACTTGAAGAGCAACATTCTTGTGAAACATTGTTGTATGAGCTTGTGAAAGTTGAGTTGTACATAGGGTAAGCTAACTTTTTAGAGAAGTTGTGAGTTGAAACAACATGTAGAACTCTTGGATTTTTTGTGCATTACCTCATGGGGTTAGTAAATCTTTTTATTTTAGTTCTTCTATCCCTTTTCCTGACCAAGGCAGTAGTTTTTAGGAGCTTTACCAGGGGAACAAACCCTCTCTGGAGGTTCATCTTTGCCATAGACAACCCATAGTCTAAAGATGATCCAATGTTTCATAGTATAGATTAGTTTTACACTTGGCTAAAGGGTGATATCCCCATGACAATAGTGTGACTAAAGTGTGTGATGCAAGGTTGGGCATACTTATATGATTATGATGTATGGTGATTTTTTGTTGATGACATGTGTATGTGATGCAATGATTGTGGATGTATGCAACTCTTGATTCTAAATGAATCTAATGCAAATTAACTAATTAAATGCAACTGATAGGTAATGAACCTAAATGATAAGGGTAATGAAATGATAACTTTAAAATACAAAAGATGCTTAGACTACCAAGTCTAAACACCTAGATGCAATTAAATGATGCGACATGAGATGAAAAGATGCATAGAGTAACAAATCTAAGAAACTAAGTGAACGCAAAATGATTTAATATTGTATACACCTAAAATTGATCTGGAGAAAATTAATTAAATACTAGTTATTTAATTAATAAATCTTTAATTCCTCTACTTATAAATAGATTGCAAAATTTATTTATATAGTTCACTTTCTTAAATTTCTTCTTATTCTAGATCACTTTCTTCATGTTTTAATTAAATAAACAATTTTAGGTAGTTAGTTTTATTTAATTAACTCCCTTTTATTAAATTTGAATTTTATATTTGAGTTTGAGCACATTTCTACTAACTTCTCACCTTCCACCTCATCATGTGTCTCATGAAAATAAATATTTTTAATATTTAAATTGGCATTTATTTTAACAAATTATAACCAATTTGGAGACACTTGGCTTCCTCCTCCATTTGATTCCTCTCACATTTTTCAATGTGTTCTACTAAAGGGAACACTCTCCTTGATTCTCTCCAACCTCTTCACTCTCAACTGTTCATCTCCCCAGATCAAATCCAGATCGTTCAATTCTGCCACATCAGTCTATGCCTTGGAGAAATCTATAAATGCAACCTCATTTACAACATTTCATATAGAGAATTGAGCATAAGTACATTATGGAAAAATTTCATTGTGATCTTAGCATTAGCATTGAGCATTTTAGCATTTACATCTTAATATCACTTACTTTAATCAATCATGGCTTTAGCCTTAGCTGCATCTTAATCATGGTAGTTTAATTGCATCATTTCCATTATCAATATCATAGCATTATCATAATCTTTGCACAATCATCTACAACATATCATTTAGCAATCAATCATGTAGAAAGGTTTATTGCATTTCCAACATCTCGTTCTTTACGTGGTCATTTGACAAGTCTTGTGCATACAAACAATCTGAGAGCCACAATGATTTGAAAAATCCTTGGAGATGACTTTAGAGAGTTTTTTTTGTTTCAATTTGAATAGATTGTTATTTGAATTCTCTAATATAAGGTTTCATTGGTTTTGTTGTATTTGCAGTCACATATTTTATACACCACAATACAAATACAATGATGAAAAAATGCTTAGACTTGAAAATCTACCAATGCTTAGATACTTAAAAGAAGTGAAAAATTAAAAGTTTGAAGATTTCATAATACAAGTTTGTAGGTATAAGAGAGCTTTAAGTTTGTGGGCACAAACTTATCCCTAATCTCTTGACTTGTCCTTGCATAGAGTCAACATAATATTATGATTTTGAAACAAATATCAACCTACCATTACTTATTTTAGATCTTGAAGCAAACTAAAATTCAAAGCTACATCATATTTTATGCATTCTTCAATTTTATTTCTATTTTAGTTTTTGCATTTAATAGCTATTACAAATTATTGAGTTATCAATCATTATGATGACAACATTGACAAAAAAAAACATCTCATATCATAACCATGAAAGAAAAACTATTTAAAACCCATATTTATTTTTAAAATAAAAAACCCTTACCTCAAAATAAATAACATATTATGTTAATCCCCATTCATATAAATAAAACCAAATTACTACTCTAAAGAACCCTAATCATAATCTTCTATCTGTGTGTGGGGTAAAACAAATCGCAGAGCGCAAGGGCTACGACAGCTGAGTAAAAATGGCCAACTCCAAGAGAATACGGCGGCGAGATCTTTTATGCAAGGCAGATGGCATGGAGGAGCCGTAACTGAAAGATGGTGCATTCCTCTAATGGTTTACTGCTTTTTTCCCCTGCATAAACATGGATTACAGAGGAGGGGCAGAGTGGCGGCAAACCCATGAATAGGGGCCGCATCCTCGCAAAGCTTCTACTTTGTTTATTTATTTCGTTAGATTTTTCTATATGGAACACTTTGAACAATGTCATTTGCAGGTGGGAATGGACTTCACAACTTTTGTCAGTAGTCTTCCACGTCGCCTCAAATTGAGAAGAGGGTTTGGACATCTATCAAAGCATAATGACATGTGATTTTGGTTGAAGTTGTAGCTGCGTCTGCCCTACCGAAACATTTAGAAACATTCTGTCAAGGCACGGTAAATCTATGACTGAATGTCTCAAAGAAATGTGGTCTCATGGGCTCAATACGATGGATTCAAAATAAGCACAAGTGTCTTTTTGTCCTCTTTTATGCTATATATATTTTAATTAATATAGATATCTATAAATTTCGAAAATTCTTAATTTCTTTTTTATATAAGTGATATATATTTAGCCAACATGTTACATATAGTGTGAGATTTCAATCTGAAATAATTCTCACGTCTGCAAATTACTGTTAGTTACAAAAACAGTTTCAGAAATTTTATTTCTAATAAATATTGATTTTCTAACTTGATGGGAACATTCTATTTTCATTTGCAATGTTTTTTATTAATTTGATGACAACTTTTTTTTTTCATTTACATTGCTTTATGTTTTAAATATGTATACAAATATTTCAAAATCAGCAAATACAATATAATTTGTAAGAGATGACATCTATATGCATCTATGTACAAACACATACTCTCCAACATATTAACATACATTATAATTTTTTATGAGTGTAATCCTTGAACCTCGTCTAGATACACATGACATAAATTTATATAGAAGAGACTAACAGTCACAGATATCATTTAAATTTATATGTCAACAAGCATCAATTTATTTGCACCTGAAGAGTGGGACTAGTGGCCACATCTCCGTTTATTTGCAGGAAGGCAAAAAGCCCTCACAAGACTTTCATTTGCTTTGCGCATTCCAGGCTGTCACTAAGTATTTCCTCCATATGATACTTGTACGAGTATCCCAGATCAATCAGTTTCTTGGAAGAAATTGCTACAACTTTCTTCCCCTCATCTTCTTCCTCTTCATTCCTTTTTAACATGACAGCGAAAAATCAGTCCTTACCCAAGCAATTCCCCTGAATGCGAAAGAATATAACGTACTGAGCACTAAATTACTTACCCAAAAGCCAAGGGGATTTCTGGATACCGTTTGCGAAAGAAGTTTAGCATGTCGGCAACGGTGACGGGATCAGAACAGCACACGTATCGACCTGCTGCAGACGGGTGCTCCATCAAAAGTATATGGGCACTGCAGACATCTTCCACGTGGACCAATGGCACCGATCCTAACAGAGATTGAGTGTACACCGTGGCTTCATACAGTGCTCTGTTTCCTGAGAAATTTTGGGGTTCCAATTCTCATGTCATTTATTTGAAGAGAAGAAATCAGAATTGCAGATCGATGAACATTAGACAAATGTTCTGTGTTTGAACTGAAGAGGATAAATTACCTGCAAGGGGTGCTATCATCATTAAAGCGGTAACGGGAAATGTCGGTGTGAAAGACGGACCTCCTACCATCCCTACCAACACTGATACCACTTCAATCTGCTCCTCGGCTCCGTATCGCAGAACTGCTTGCTCCGCCAAAGTCTTCGATATTGTATACATCTGAGGACAACATCTAATTTGAGCTGAGCCATTAATTCTAGTAATTACTAGCGCTTGCACCTTAGCAAGGCGCAAGGGTTACGCTGATAGGAGGGTATACTACGGTAGTGTATTTGAAGGGCAGAGAGGGGGGAGAATGCATGGGGAAAGTGCAATTTGGTTTTTTTAAGTAGAGTAGAACATGCCAAGTGGATGAACAATACAATATATTATCTTAAATGTTTGAAGTGTCGGAACATTATAGCTCAATTGGACCAAGTACATTTGTTGGCAGTTCATGATATACAAAATGTGTGCTATGAGAAGTCAAAATACTGGTGAACAATTTTGTATTAGAACTTTTTTTTGGACTAAACACAGTACAATTGTTGGTGTTTGATGGTGAGGGGCTATGATATATGCCATTTGGCTTCAAGGCCTGCAAAGCAAAAGAAATGGAATGGTTAGGTGAGAACATTATTTGTTGAAATGTACAATGATTGCTCCATGTTCAATTTATTATAAAACTATTAAATATACATCTATATTTACTTTCTAAAAGAGAAATTGCCGATATAAGAATAAGCAGGAGCAACATGAGGGAGAAAGGGAAAAGAGTTGTGCACCTTGACTTTTTAGAGATAGTTGTTGTAATCGGGCTTCCTCTTCTTTTCTCATAGTTGTGTATGGGTGGTTATGCATTTTTGAGAATCTCTCAAAGGAGAACATTGGCTGAATACGAAGGTTGTTCAACGATTTCACTCTAGATATAGCTGTAAATGTAAGTCCTTGTCGTTCTATTTTTCCATGGAGCTTTGTATCGACATTCTACCTTTTTCCCTTTCTTTCGCAAGCATGTCCCCTCTCTGCATTTTGTGTGCCTTTGGACACGATTTATGATCTCTTCGTAGTCATGAGAGGGGTCTGTAGCAAATATTTGTGATGTGTGTAGTAAGCAAGGATCGTATTGGAAAGATCAAAAAATCAAGTTGTTTCTTGCTGATGCAGCATGGGGATTCCAAGCACTGACATACCTGTCAAAGAATTTCCTAGCCTGTTGAACTGCTACACTGTCATCCCAATCAAGTTTATCCATGTTTGGTGCGTCATAGAGCCAAAGGAATCCATGTACATGTGCAGTCCCACGATGCTGCCATTCACACCTGTACCAGCAATCTTTTGCATTGAGGAGTTTCTCAATTACCTCTTCACGAAACACTGTGAATCGTTGATGCAAGTACAATGATGTGGTGTGGGGGTTGTTGACTACATTTTCTAAGCGCTGTTTATTTGTTTGCATTCCTAACGGCACACCATCCGAGATCAAACATTGTAGGTCTGGCCACTTTGTGTCTGCTGCACTTAATGTGAAGAATAGAGTGGGAGACCCTATTTGGTTGATCATATTTGTTAGTTCAGCATGACATTTGTTCCAATATGGTCTTTGTGCCTCGCATTGAAGAGCCAAAGTGCATGAGCTCTTGAGCTAATTGTGTGTCAGGTAAGTTTTTCAAGTGTGCTCGAAGGTCCTCAATAGTGGTTGGCATGTTCTCTTCTACATTTTTTTTAATGAAAACTACAGCAAGCCCTTGGCTACGATGCCGCATCATAAGATTAAGCATGAAATATCAGAACCTTGGATGCCTTCCAAATCTATGGTCATGAAATCTCATTAAGTGGAGTGCATACTCATGCATGTGCACTTCCCTAATTCGTGGTTGCATTTGTAGTGCAACTCCAGTTGGAAAGAGTGTTGGAAATGCCATATCAAGCAACCCCTCAGTATTGTATTCATTTATCGGCGATGAGTTTATTTCAGGCCAGTCTATAATGTTGTTTGTGTTGTCGTCAAGGTCTAATGTTTTCTTAATAATTTCTAACTCACAGCATCTATTTGGAAGTCTAGCCATAAATGACGATGTGTTTACTGTGCTGCGTTCAATATCATCCCCATCAGAGTCAATTTCATTATTTGGAACGACCATGTCTTCATTGGTTTCAACGGTATGTAGCATATTTGATATGTTTGTTCTTGCTTCAGGAAATTGCTCTAAGTGCTCAAAACTTATTGCAACATCATGATAGTATGGGTCATATTTGACTTTGTATTGCAACACATCTCTGATATGACTTCTACTGACATAACAGTCATAATAATGACCTTCTGTATGCAATCTTCGAACTATGAGAATGTCCAACTCTTGTATTCTTCATGGAAGCACTTTTGAAATGTTAGTGATATCTTGCGGGAAGCTAATCGTGTGGCCACTATATCTATATTGGCCTCCAATAGTGTGGGTTACTTGTAGTACTGGGCTGATTTTGGCAATGAGCATTTCCTCCACTTGGGTGAGTCTTTTCAAAACAAACGGTTGCTCTCCTGGGTCCATGTTGTTGAGTGTAGAGAACTGATGGATGCCTCTCTCAGCGAAACATCTCTTACAAGTTGCGTTAGCACCTGATGAATGGACGTGCATGCCTGGGTAACATTCCTTGCATACAATGCATGTTTTTCGGTTGGACAGTGCATCTATTCTTTGACGAATTTTTTTCATCACCATCATGAAGTTATCATTGTTGTTGCATGTTGTTCCATGTTGATCTAGGCATGTTTGTTTCTGTAAAGATCTATTGCGTTTTTCTGCATTTATTTCCTCCCTATGACGATCATAGTAAGCTCGACTTTTCTCACAATCTTGTAGTCTTCGGGCTTCTGTTAGTTGGGGGCTATTTTGACTTTCATGCAATCTTTTTTGTCACCTTCGAGTAGCTATCTCTTCTCTATGGCGAGCATAGTAAGCTCTATTTCTTTCCCGGTTTTGTTGTCTTCTTACCTCCTTTTTATATGGGTCACTTGCATTGTTCCCTATTGAGGAGTCTGCCATATGTGGGTCTGGACATGTCAGGGTAGATCAGGAATAAGAGCATAGCAAAACCAGATGAAACAAAAATGCTTATATAACCAAAATGTAGATGAACATGTAAAGATATTCCTCATTGGTTGATGAATGCATGTTGCAATATGAGAAGGAACACAATTTGGAGGTACAAGAGAAAGGTGCATATGTAAGCTGCTAAACAAACATGTGCATTTTTTTGTATATCAAGAGAAACAGTATTTTACATATTCATATCCATCTAAAGGCATTAACATGATAGTTATTTAGAAAGAAAAAGATATTGCCATAGTTATTTACAACATGAGTTTTTTTTGCCATGCATACCATCTGTAGTCATACTACACTTGTAAAGAGAGCATCGCAACTATATCAGGGTCTGTAGTATGGCTAGGGTGAGCCTACGAGTTCCACAACAAGCTGTGGTACAACAACGGGCTCAATGGGGGGAGGAGCTCTTGCATTGCAGATTTCTTGGATTTTTTTGAGCAAAAAACTATTCTCTTCAATGTAATCTAGTTGTTCGACCTTGGAAATGGTTGCTTTTAAGCATTGCTCTGCATTGTACATTTCAAGGTTACAACGCAGTGTGAATACATAATGCTTGTTGAAGACACTCCTAATCACCTCTTCCACATTTCTATCAAAAGCTTGATCAAATTGTAGACTATATAGTTTGTCTGCAAGCACGCCCATGAGTTGTGTCGCCCCTTCGTCGAATGCAATTGCCCATATTATATTTGTGTGGTCCTGCAACTTGACTTGAAGTATATACCTATAGTCACAGGTATCACTTACTGCATTACATTTTCCACAAAACCACTTTCCATCATTTGTCTATGATAGTCTTTTCTTACAAGGCTTGTTACTTGAGCGGGAAGGGCATGCTGGATAGCAAAATGAGTCAGTTTTTATGAATCGTGTTGTTGCCACCAACATGCATTGTAGAGGTTGAGCTGTATTTTGAGCCTCTTCACGAATGGCATTGATCGTCAGGCTTCTAGCAGGTGGGGGCATGTGAAAGGAGCTAGTAGTCAAAGCCTGAATGGTAGCGTCATTTTCTTTGAACCATGTTTTAATCTGTTCTGACTCTTCTATTTGAGGGTCAATCGATAGTTTTGTAGTGGATGAGGTGTTGATCACCTTTCCATTGAAGTCAGACACATGCCCATTTCGAATAGCAAGAACTGGTGATTCACGCATGAGGTATTTCTCGTACAGCTGTGCACCCTCCTTTTCGGCTAACGACCCCCATAAAGTAACATTTATATTTGTGTTGGACATGTCAAGAATTGTTAAGGTTCGTCTTGTGACCTCTGTCCCATCTCTTCTCCTGATTGTGGTGCATGGATGTACACAAGTGACAATTCCAATTGCATCAACATTTGAACCGTTGCTTTTGCTTACCAATGCATTGAGGGGTGTCAAAGAGTAGTGCTCTTTAGGGATGGAATCATCATCTTCACAGAGGGAGACCCTTGAGTCAGGCATAAGAGAAATTTCCAACCCGCTATTAAGCTTGTTGTAGACTCTATTAGCAGGTCGAACCGTGCCTCCAGACAATGTGTATGTAGCTCCTTCGATAATTTTATCACAATGGGTGTGAGCTGCTTCATTGATGCATATGTACAATGGAAAGGACCAAAGGAGAAAGTAGTAGAGTGGGGGGGAAGGAGTTGTACATTCTTCCCACTACATAGTAGATTTTCAAAAACCAGATATAAGGTTTTACTGCTTGTTGTGCTAGGAAAAAGAAGGGGTTGGATGATTAGTAGGCGTTGTATTACATTCCATATCAAGAGGGAAGGCATGCTCCCCATCTTCAAAAAAAGCCATAAGTTGTCGTCGTCATGTTTTGTCACAAAGAAAAACGATTGACCCCAACACCACAAAAAACAAGTAGCTATCTAACAGTTTTTTTTTATATATATATTTTTGTAATTGAAATCTTGAATTACACATATTTGTGCATTGATCCCGTCAAGATCTTGGAAACCCCTACCTACAGGGTGTGTGCATCTGGGCATATGTGTGTTATCTCTCAAGTGAAAACATACGGTAAAGCTGATTATTCATTAACTTAATAAGATAAATGTTGGCCAATAATTTAAATGGATGATGGGATTTGTTAAGGAGTTCGAATCTGGCTCTTTAATACTGCACTCAGAATTTAGTATACCTATATAAACATGCACTCAGAATTTAGTATACCTATATGTTTATATACATAATTCTTGGACACCGAGTACTACAGAACTCAACTAATATTTATTTTGTTATGCAATCCATCATGATAACATATTATCGATGTAGTCACCCATTACCGCTGAAAATAATAAAATCTTCAGCTATTATATTAACCTAATATACCATAAGCTTCGCCTCACATTAATATATTTATGATACTGTCAGTACTCTTGTATTGCTACACTCACCCAAGCATGGCGCCAACTGGTGAGAGCAAATAAGATATTGGGGAAAAGTTGCTATAGGCATTGGAAGCTAACTTTTCAACCCAGCACTATTGTGGCATTAAATCGAATCCACAAGGAAATACTACTTGGATAGATAATAAATACAACTACTACTCAAATCTTGTACTGGTGCATCATTTCTGTAACTTCATCTAGAATCTTAGGATAGCTTGTCAGTGATAAATTTGTTTTTGGAATGAACTCATGAACTCAGTGGATGTTGTTAGTTTTTCCATACGCTTTCACTCTTTCACCATTTTCGATGTCCACTACACGAAAATTACGCAGGGTGGCATGGGAGGCAGAAGTTCTACGAGGCTGAAAACAACAACTAAAAAACCAAAGGATCATCTTCCAGACAGTACATAAGACAGAGAGGTGTACGAGAGCTCCAAACGACCAGGTATGGTCCTGGATGGAAATGGACTGTATGGAGGAGGGGGCGGCGTAGAAGGGGTACTGTACAACTCTGTCATCCCTTCAATGCCTTAACTACGGTTGACATCGTTGGTCTGCTGGTTAAATCATTTTGTATACAGAGCATCCCAACTCTCAACATTTTAACTGCCTCCTCCTTTGCATCCATCCCTTCATCTTGAAGTCCAAGATCTATAAAATCTGACAATCTGCCTTCCTCGGCCTTACTCCGTAAAACTAAAAGCAAAGGGTCATCTAAAAGTTCTCGGCTTCTCTTTCCACTCACAATTTCTACCAACGTAATGAAACTGCGGTCCTATTTTCTGAGCAATTATTCGTAGTGGAAATTACATTCTAGAGCAGATTTGTGAGTTCATTGAATATCAAGGAGTGTAATGCTCAGACTTATAACAGCAAATAAAATAACTCTGCACAAACTAACTCATAAGTGCAAGAAAGGAACCTGGGAAGTTGTAGATATCTCAGCTTGAATTTGCAGAGGACACCCAGCAACGCAAGAGCCAACGGATCCCAAAATGACCCGTCTAGTCAGAAGCAACACAAAACATGGCGCTCTCCAGATCTCGCAAGCCACAGCAAAATACGGGAATTTGACAACAGAAAGAATGGCGCTCTTCAGATCTCAGAAATCGTTCTCTTAACCCCTTTTTCCCAGCCTGCATTTATTATCTAACAACTATTCGGTGACTTTGTAAATGCCAGGCAACAGACGCAGACCAGGGGAGCGGTGCAGAATACGAAAATAAACACTAACATGAACTACTTGCTTTGCGTGCTTAAAAAAAAACCAAGTTTGAACATGTATTCATATTTGACTATGATGTAATATATTGTCTTCTACTATTATGACAATTTCAATGATAATCAAATTTAGTTACAAAACACTGCTAAAAATTAATAATGAAGATAATATTAATAATGCTATGATGAATTAAATGTTTTTTATTATCATTAATACAAATATTTTTCAACTACAAATCTCAAAATTCAATTTATTTAACTTAAATGGATTTTATTAAAGAATAATCATTTTATGTGTAATACCATTAAATTATCCCTGTATATACCTTTTTAAAATTCGACTTATACATTAAGTAATTATATAAAAATAAAACAATTATTACAACTAAAATGTATTTATAAATATATTCAAAGAAAAAGCTATCTATATTTCTTTCTCCTTTTACTTTATATAAATCATATTAAAATAGACAAATAAAAATCTAATTCCTTAAGAAACCCCCCGATTTCCTTTCTTCTCATAGCCTTAAGAACTTTTTATTATCTTTTAGGGTGTATAGTATTTAAAGATTAAAATTAACTCTTTTTTTTTTTTAATTCTTTTTTCAAACGCAATGACATACAAAAGTATTTATTAAGAATTGGATTTAGAGTAAGCCACCCAGCGTAGTACAGCAGGAATAATGAATCGAGAGCAACACCATATTTATAAGTTTTGACCGAAGTAAAAGAGAACCTTAGACATTAACAATGCTATGCGGATGAAATCGCTATGGTAAAAGCTATTTTTTTGTTTTGGTGTTTTCTTTTCTTTTACCGCAAAAATATAAATGTTGTAGTTGTTGACGAAAATTATAATCTGTATTATTACAGTCATTACCCTCAGACATACCTGTATCTACATTGTTAGTAATGTGAGGGTAATATCAATGAAGATTAGTATTATCCATTTCCATCTAAATTATTAACAGTAAGATCAAAACAACATTATAATTTTTGTTTTGTTTTAAATATATTTTCATAGTAAATTCTTTTTGTAAGAAAATAATGACTGATTGCTTTGAAATTTCTGTTGCCATATACTGGACTAATTGGAAGTTCATTCACTAAGCTAGAACACACTCTAACACAAGATATGCTAAAAATTCTTACGTGAGATGTTTAATCTTCCCACTGTAGGGTGAAAATACTTCGAGTCAATACTTAACTGGAAAGGAGAAACCCTCTTTCTAGATACACAGACGAAACTATTGGATTTTAACTATTTGAATGGCTGGGACGAGTCCCTGGGCAGCGAAGCTTCATATACTCTGAGCCTTAAGCCTAAAGTGAGACTTGAGTTTCGTGACTCCAAATCAAATTGACCTTTGAACTCTAAAACAGGAAATTCCAAAAATAGTCACTGCTCAATTGGTCGTAACTTGTGATAAGATCATTCTTTACACCATGAAAATTCAATTTCTGGAAAAAGATAAGGGGCAGCTTACCAGCCAATGATGAGCGGGAAAGAAGAAATCAAGGCGAGTAAGCCAATAGCGCAGCTGAAACCACCATGTGCACCCATCGTCGAGAGGACAAAATCTCAGCACAATGCATAAAACCAACCATAACACTACAACTAAAGTACACGAATATCAATTTCACTGGTCTCCCTCTTAAAACCCTTTTACTTTCAAGCCAATGATGATATTAAATCTGTTTGGTGTTTGTCAAATTTGCGACCATTCCAACTTAATGAAAGGAAATGTTACCTGATATTTGGAGTCCACAACTAAATGGAAATGGTTTGGTGTTTTAATAAATATATCACGATTGGCAACTACTTCATCTAGTTTAACCAGAGGTAGAGGATAAGCATACTCTATTCCGTGAGGCATCCATACAGCCACAGCCACAGCCACAGATGACTCCTCTTTCTTTTTTATCTTTTATCTTTTATTTTTTTCGCAAACAATTATGTCAGGGCACCCGAACTGTGCTATTAATTCATCTGCAGTCTTCTTCCTTACGGTATTCTCATCATTAATGTTACTTTCCAGCTCGAGAAGGAGTCCCAGTAGTTAGCCCAGTCGTAGTGGACTGTACATTGTACGCTGGTTTCCTTCCCACCAACTGAGCTCTGAAATAGGGTATGCTGATTTCCCACCGGAATAGTCCTCCAGCGCCAGACATCGAGATTGCGCGTCCATCTTCCTCCGCACGCCACATCTTTTTCCCGCCCGAAAGAATGTCAAGGAAATTCACGGCATCGGACAACAGATGAAGCCAGTACTACGTGGTCCGTGGACAGGGGTGCCATGCCCTTGACCATCCCCGCCATACCTACCCACCATGCACAGTACAGTGGCCTCACTCCCATCGTCCGTGGTTGAAATGAATGCACACCAAACAGACATTGGAAAATAAAACGTTAATGACCTTCTGCAGGGAAAAAATCTCGTCGGCTTGTCTGCAGGTGAGAATCCAACCGGAATATCAGACATGAGACTTTCCCGGTCGATTCCTCACCTATAATAGCCTATCGGCTAATTATTGAAGAAAGACTTTAACGCTTACTCCATAATCGAGGTCTTTGCTTCTGATATAATCAACAGGAGTCCAGTAGGATTCATCAAGGACCTCCTTAAATTGTCTGTCTTCAGTGAGAGGGTAAGCTGTGCCGAGGGAAGAAGTATGGATAAACCGCTTCACGGTTTTTGCTTTCTTGCAAGCTCGTAGAATGTCCACCGTTCCGTCAACGGCAGGCTGGACGATATCTCCCTGATATCACTCTACTCACTACCTCAAATCTCATCCATAAAACATGTGCAAAATAAAGGGATTTTGGGGGGTAGATAAATATGTTACCTGCAAATCCAGAACAGTGGCCAAATTGATGACGAAATCACAACCTTTAATAGCAGAATCAAAGCTGCCATGTTGCAAAAGATCTGCTTTGACCAGTTGGAGTCTTTCTTTGGCTCCCGGAAGGGATAGCAGATGACTGTTTTTAGCAGGGTTTTCTACAGGAGATCCAAAAATAAATAGTTAGGTAGTATAGTGTATGAATGACGAAGAGGTGCGAGATGAAGGAAATAGGGATTTACGGGGATCTCTTAAGGTAGCGTGAACTGAATAACCCCTTTGCAGTAGATTTTTGACGACGGAGGATCCGATGAATCCTGCCGCCCCTGTTACACACACTATTTCCCTCTTACTGTCTTCTTTGGCTGACATTCTGAGGATAACTTGGTAGCTGTTCACAACCAGTGAATGAGGTAAGTGTAAAAGAAACAAGCACGTTTTACATGGTGAGTCGGGTCAAAAACAAAATATCAATTATAACGTTCTCGACCCCGAGTAAACATTTCAATTATTGTAAGGCGAGGGAATCCTTTCCGACTTAAAAGGTACAAGCAATCATACCACATGGTGTAATTTAACGAAATAATAAATAAATAAATTTATATTGATTTTTTTAATTTTGAAACATATTTTTTTTAAGTTCTAAAAATTAGAAGTTAGTAAATGTAATTTTATTTAGTGTCTAGTAATAAAGTATCTTGTTATTATATTATATTAATAGTAAACTGAAAGGAAGAAATGAGTCATTTTTTAATTTATTTTTTTAAAGATATTTTGTAAGTTTTTAACTTATAATAATTAATATATCTTTGTGTAAATATTCTTAACTATTTATATGATTTCTTTTAACATTGTATCTTTTATTTTTAAATTTCACGAATGTTAAGCTTACATTATTATGGAGTAAGTAATATGATTTTGAACAATTCTATGATTGAACATATTACTATAGAATGAATAGTTGAGATGATGTCCAATCATGGGCTTTAGGAAAATTCATTGCCAACAATTCACCGTCAATAAATTCACCTTCAATAGTTGATCGCCAACAATTCATTGCCATGAAAAATTCATCTCGTGGAAAATCCACCACCATCAATTCATATCATATTGTTGGCAGTGAATTTTCCACAAGATGAATTGTTGGAGGTGAATTTGTTAGTAGTGAATTGTTGGTGGTGAATTTTCCTAATGATGTACCTATAGGTGCATTGTTAATACTTGATAAATGTTGCCATGTATCTTGTCTACCTCTTCTATATCGAATTCATTTATTTGTTATCAAGCTCTATATGTGCAACTCGTAAATCTAGAGATTTCTTTTTATATATCTATCATAAGAAAAAGAAGAATAACTCAAATAGAATGAAAGGGCACATAACCACAACCTAAAAAAAGCTTTAAAGATTGAAAAAGGAAAAGGTCCTTCTCAAAGGGAAAAAATGATATTTTTTATTCATATTTAGTGGATTTCCTATGAGAAACACCTGAAAATATTGAACACCATATAAAATCCAAAAATATGCTTTCATTAATCATGAAAGTGTACCACTAAAATTCTATGTGTGGTAGTTTATTTGGACATGGAGGGATTACCAAATTTCTCCACCTATGATATCCAACATTCCTACTTGGTTGCTTGTATGTATCTCTACTTGGCCATCAACTACAAGGTCTATAAAAGTGACCACCTTGCCACCATATATATCCTATAGGTCATATGAAAGTCACCATCTCAAGGGAGTCTAAATTTATGAAAGAAAATATGGGACAACCTCCTCCTTATCCACTTTATATGTTCCTAGGCTTGGTATAATGAATAACATAATATAATTGTTACAAAAAATTGCACCCTTATCGAACCTTGTCAACACTTCAAAGACACAATGGGAATGATCTCTCAAGCATGGGACCTTGCTAAAATTGAGATTAGACCTCTAGAGAAGGGCAGTTCCTTTCTAAGTGTAAGTACGTGGGTGTTGATTTGTAGCATCATAAATTGTCTCCTAAATAACAATTTCACACTAGATTTTGCTCCCTCTTATGTGCTTGAACCCAATTATGAACCTAGTTTCCTAAATTATGCATTCCATGGCCCATTTTAACATTTATTGGGGAATCAAATGTGAAAGATCAAAGTATGCATTTAATATTTTTCCCCCTACACTATAGATCCCAAAAAAGGAGGGATTTGATCTAGGGCGCACTACATCCTAGACCTCTTAAGTTGGCTCCAAATTTAAATATGTTAGTGTTCATAATTTATTATTTGAAATTTAAATCCTCATTTTTGGCTATTGAGATTTAATTTTTGAGAAATTAGAAGAATTCCATATAAATAAATAGTATATTCACCATTTTAAACCTAAGCAATTAAATATTTGAGCAATTGAAGATCCTAGAATCGAGTCAAGAGCAGTCAAGAGCATAATTTGTAAAATTATTACAAGATTTCATCATTCAAGCATCATGTCAAGTTTTATGTGAGTTTGTTCATGTTTTGTTGAAGTGAGCAACCAAGATCTTCAATCTGCAACACCAAATAACCTCTACAAGAAATAGAGAGAAGCAATGGAAGATGCTATTCCACCAATCAAGAATTAAAATATAATACAATGATCAATATGCTATGCAGTAGAATAGAATACAATGCAAAATATGCTAGAGATGCCTTGCTTATAAAGGCAAGGATGAGAGATAGGATAAGACAAGATCATGACAAGTGTCTTAATGCTATCACATGAGACAACTAACTCATAACTACCTAGGATGATGTGAAGTCAAGACAACTAATACTTATCTAGATAAGACAACTAAGACTTCTAGAAAGAATATTTTATCCTAAGTAAAGTTCAAATGTGAATTAAGTCCCCTAAGTCCCTAGTAAAGGAATAAACTAGGTACAAGACTTATTCACACCAACACCCCCCTTTAAGTGCAACTTAGGGAGGAAAAAACCAATGTAAAAGATGGGTCTTGTCAACAAGGCCGGATGAGGTACCCATGTGTACAAAACCAACCAATATCTCTCACAAGTAGAGAAAAGGAGAAAAACCCTTTGGGAGAAAACTCCTCTCCAAAAGAGAGGAGTTAAAAAGAAAAACTAAAGAAGGAAGGAGGAATCCTCAAGACCCCCAAGGAAAAATTCTTACACCCTAAGCATCAATTGCAACTGAAGATAACGAGGTTCTGCCAAAGGTTTAGTGAATATATCTATAACCTGATGATCTATAGGAAATACCCCAAGTCAAGAACACCATCTTGGATGAGCTGCCTGATGAAGTTTATGTGGATCTCAATATATTTAGTACACTGATATTCCAATGGGTTGCAAGAGATATGAATGCCACTTTGATTTGCACCAAAGAGTAGTGGGATGAGTGGAAGGGAATCCAAACTCAGTGATCAACTAACAAAGCCACAAAACCTCTTGACTAGCCAAAATTGCACCTCGATACTTAGGCTCTGTCGATGATAATGCAATTGAAGTTTGCTTCTTGCATGACCATGCAATTAGACCAGAACCAAGGCAAAAGACAAAGCAAAAATTAGGCTTCCAATCACATATGGATTGTGGAAATCTCATATCATTAAAAAGTAGACTTCCAATCACTAACATCACTAGCCCAATCTGAGTCAATGTAGCCCACTATTTGAGATGTACTTGAAGTATAGTGAATTCCAAAATGAGTAGTGCCCTGAATGTATCTCAAGATACATTTGGCAGCCTTCCAATGACTCTCATGAGGCTCTTGTGAGAAACGAGAGACAAGTCCAACCACAAAGGAGATATTAGGATGACTATGTGTCAAGTACAAAAGACTTCAAACCAACTGCCAATACAAGGCAGGATCAATCAAGTACAGAGTAGTGTAACCGATAGACAATACAACGCCTAACTGAAATGGAGTGGGGGTAGGCTTGCAATCAACCATGCCAAATCTCTGAAGGAAATCAAGAGCATAATTTTGCTAGAAAATGAAGATCCCCTCAGAATTTTGATGAACGTAAAGACCGAGGAAGTAATACAAAATACCAAGGTCAGTCATATTAAATCTCTCCATCAATGCTCACTGTGTACTCTGAATGATGGAAGTAGAATTCCCTGTGAGAACCAAATCATCCACATAGAGCACAAGTATGAGTAAATCCTATCCATGTCTCTGAGTATAAACTGTGGGATCGAAATGACAAGTGTAGCCAAAAGCAAGCAAGAAACTTTCCATCTTCTCATACCAAGCTCGAGGGTCTTTTTTGAGACCATATAATGAACGTCAAATCCTGCAAACAATTGAAGAATCCTGCACAAAACCTGGTGGCTACTCCTATATAGGAGTGAATTTGCACCCGTTGTGTAAATTCCCCTTTTGCATACCCTCACCTTAGAAAATCAAATCCAAAAGAAAAAATCCACATCACCCATGGGCAGGTGCATGAAGTTGGTCACACTTTTGCGGCCAAATGGGAAAAAATTTGGAAAGACATAATGCGCTCGCATTATAACGCAAGCGTGTTATGTGATTTTAAAAGAAAAAAAAGTCAATATAACACAAGCGCGTTATGTGATTTTAAAAGAAAAAAAAGTCAAATGTGTATCATTTGCTCTTTACTATTTATCAGCTCTGCCCACGGCCAAAAATCCTCACTTTTGCGCTCGCGTTCTAGGAGGAAGGATTTCTGCAAATTTCATGAAGAACAGTTGGATTTTGTTTGCAAATATGGTGCCATGATGGTGAATAGATGCAGGAGGTAAGTATTGTTTTCTATTTGTTTTGAATTTGTTAGTTTGAAATTGATTTTGTTTATTTTAGGTTAGATTTGATTGTTTTTCTAAAAGTTTGTAGGAAATCCTGCAAATCCTCAACAAGAAGAGGAGGTAAATCCTCAATAGCAAAATCCTCAACAAAATCAACCTCCCCCACCATTCTCTCAATTCCCTCCTAGCACTCAAAAAAATTTGAGGAGTGAAATTGAGAACAATAGAAAACAACTTGAGGATCTTATCAGTAGGTTGAGTGATCCAAATGCTTCAACCACAAAAAGAATGCTTCTAGAAAATTCATTGAAAGACATGTTAAAAAATATAGATGCAATCACCCAACAAATATCTGGATGGCAAGATAGGAAGAATGACCCAGGCATCATATGCAGACAAATTATCATATAAACAAGTAAAGATTTAAAATTACTAAAAGGTGATTTGTGCTCTCTATTCAGCGACCTTAAAAAAATCAAAATCTTACCCTCAAATTACAGGAGTTCCTATTCGTGGTGCACACCAAGAACTTAAGAACTATTTTTATGAAAGATGGTATATGGTCTTTGATTACCCTTTGTGCAATAATTGCTTAGAAGTCCCCAATATTTTCTTAGGAAACTTCTCTGATGAGTTTGTATTGAACCAAATCCAAAATTGGCCTGATATGAAGGGGTTCAAGGGAGAGGTGGGGATCAACTTAGGATGAGCCCGGTCTGCTTGGGATCCTACGCGTAAAGGTAGGCGACCTCTCGCTAGGCCACCTCGTGAAGCGGTGTGATGCACCGCTTATTCACGAAGGAGAGTGCCAACATACCTGCGAGACATTCGCGGTGATCCTGGCTTTGACCGGTGTCAACCATCACACTAACCCTATTGTATAGCACCATCCGGAAGTCTCTTTAGGTGGTGGCCTTGAACCCGTAATGTGTCAATCTTGTGTGGAAAGGCGACGTTACGTATGACCCTCACGGCACTCAGAGGTGCTACTTTCGGGATCCATATACTACTTTGGTAACTGATCATTATGCATCTGTGAGGATGGAAGGATGGGTGACATTTTGCATGATGCATATGGCATTATTTTCGAGGTAAAATTTAGCATGTTCATTTGAATTTAATTTATTAAATTTTGATTGTGAAATGCAGATTAACTAATTTAGTTTTACTATTTTAATAAAATTATAGAGGTCGGTGTAGGAATGGATACACAGTCATCCACCTACTTATTTTAAGTACACCTATGTCGGTGGGGTATGTAAAGTTAGTACTATTACCAAGGTTTTCAAAGGAAACACCTACGAATTCTGATGGAATTTGATCAAGCGTTCATGTGGGTAATATAGAATTTAAAGAGAACTTAAGTAATGAATTCTAAGTTTAATAGATTTGTGTAGTTTATATTCATATTGTTGGTTACGTTGCATTACACATCATTCAAACTCAAAGCATTACTTCAAATCTGATAACTAATAATTAGAAATATATCTCTTTAATACTTGTACTCAAAATTTTTCTCATTAGATCTCATATGTTATAAGTCATCACATGGATCGCTATTGTAACTTTTTTGTGATTGAATAATTTGTTACTTTATTTTCAGATGTTGGTGACAGAAACACTAGCAAACATTACAAGGGCAATGGATATTGGTGTTTCCTCCACTATACAATCCTTGATGGCTTTGATAGGGGAGGTATGAGGCAAATTACTAAATTTCAATTTACATTCATTGTTATAGATGAACTAGTTCTAGTGAAAAATCAAACCATTATTGATTCATAGTTTAATTCCTATTTGGATGGTTTATATAGGGCTTGAGCATGGTTGAGCATCGGTGTGTAAATATTTCCATCGAGGAGAGTGATCATGAGATGGCTGTAAGTGATTATTTTGTTAAATATATTAATTTTTATAATGTAATTTCTATATATTAATGTCTTTACTTCTTATTGTAACAGTTGAAACTTCACTAGGTGCTAAACACTAGGAGGAGCAATAGGAGCACTCCTCAAGCATAGCAGAAACAGGTGATAGAATTATCACCATCGGATCACCTAGCAAAGGGAAAGAAAATTGTATTTGAACCAGAGCATGGAGAGAAATGAATTTTGAATGCACAGAGCCCTTTGTTGTATGCCTACATGGAAATTTTGTACATATTTTGTGTTGGATATATTTGACATTGTATGCCTATATGGCATTCTCATAAGCCTATATGGCATTCTCCTAAGCCTATAAGGCTATTTTGTACCTATATTTTATACTTATATCGACATATATTTATGTAGGTGTACATGGCTATTTGGTTAATACAAATCATTTTTATTGATGGTGTACATATTTGCATTATAAATTCATGGTTCAATAGATGAGTTCATTATTCAAGTGTATACTTTACAACTTATGCACATATACTTTTTTGACCTACATGTGAATATATCGAAAAGTGTGAAAATTTATGTGCTTGAGTCAAATGTAGCAGCCAATTTTGCAATTCTGAGTTCTTGCATGCTTGATCTTATGGACTTATGACCTATTCCCTGGCACATATTGTGAATATTTCTCATTGTACGAGGAAGGTAGAGATTCCTCATTTTGAACCACTCATAAAGAGATTCTGGCAAGACTTAGCATTGGAACACTGCTCCATACTTCTCTTGTCTAGACCAGAAAGGATTGAAAATTCTTAATTTGATGCAATGATAGTCGTGAGATGAGAATTTATATAACCATGTCTATTTTGAAACTTCACATCTAATACTACATCAGCAAGAACTTAAGAAGTGTGTTGCATAAGAGTGTTAGGTTTGATAGGCCTTCTCTAAGGGAGGAGGGGCTACATCTTGAATTTTGAACAAAATTTTAGAAGCCAAACATTTTACCCTAAAGCTTCAAACCTAGATGACATGTTGACTAAGTCCTATCTTGAGAATTAATATTAATGCGTTCAGAGCTCTAAAGGAGATTCTCCACTGAAGAAAACTTTTAACCTTTTTTCCCAAGGGAAAGAAATTGCAACAAGTTGCATGTGATTTATCTTATTTCTTTCTCACAGTTACTGGTCAATCATTCATGGCCCAGGATAGTTCCGTTCCAAGGAAACGACACCCAAAAAATCACTGAGATTCTTCTATGATCTGCAAGAAAAAGGTTTTGGCTCTTTCACAATGTAAATAATTATATAACACTGTTTTCTTATTTGCCTTCCACACAGAAAAATGTTCACACTTTTCAGATTGATCAATGATCAATAATGGCTAATTGTAAACACAAGTTGACGTTTTTATGTTTGAACTTTAATTTATAATTTTTTATCATGACATTCGAGTAGATCACTAATATTTTAATATTTCACTATGAAAGTGGTGGTGTATTTTTGCTATGTTATTTGACTATTAATATGGTGGTGTATTATGAACTTGATTACTTTTGCAAATATGTATATATTTCTAATTTTTATATGTTTTTGTATTACCAAACCAAAAATGAACCCAACCCCCCAAAAAAAAATTCCCAAACTGGCGAACCGAGTTTTCGAACCCGATCCCGAACCCAAAACTGAACCGGTAACTTAGTAAAAAATAGATTTTTGTAGTTTATATTCATAATGTTGATTACATTTCATTGTAAATCTTTCAAACTGAAAGCATTGCTTCACATTTCATAACTAATAACTAGATGCTGATAGATGAAAAAATCTCAATTACAATATAGTTTTTACAAAGTCAACCTAAGCAGTTATGCAATTACTTCACATTGCATAACTAATAACTAGGAGCAGCTGCCAATTGCATTTGGTTTTCATGGCATTCCATGAGACCACATTCCTTTGAGGCATTTTTTCAAATAGTTCATTGCCTTGTCTATACTACCACATTTTTCATACATGTCTACCAAAGCATTTTGTCAAATAGTTCAAGTGTTGCCTTGTTGCTATGGTTGAAAGCCTAAAACAAGTGTTTTCGAACAAGCTATGGATGCTTGGAAAAAATCTATCAAAAGCATAATAGTAAGCAATATCATAGACAAAGCGTTGAAGCTGTTTGAAAAAATGCCTCAAAGAAATGTAGTCTGATGGTGATGGAATACCATGGCAGTCCACAACAATTTGCTTGTCATGGCATTAGTCATGCCATTCCATCACCATGAAACCACATTTCTTTGAGGCATTTTTTCAAAGAGTTCACTGCCTTGTCTATGCTAACACATTTTTCATACATGTCTATCAAAGCATTTTATCAAACAATTCATTGCCTTGCTGCTATGGCTAAAAGCCTAAAACAGGTGCTTTCGAACAAGCTATGGATGCTTAGAAAAATTCTATCATAGCATAATAGTAAGCAACAAGATGATGCAATACAAATATTTCCAAACCAAACAACAACTTAGGGAACTCTTGTCCCAAACTCATCTTGGAGAAGATCAAACAAAATTTCAACATTTCATCAGAAATCTACTTTTCATCCACTCAAATTCTCTTATCATTCATCATTCATCCTTCCACAAATCTCTATTCCAATTGACTCATTCAAAGCAAAAAACCATTTTAGAAAACTTTGATTCAATCAATTAGATCAACATGCATTTAAAAAACACCA
>VDFB02176317.1:0-22314 GCA_007258455.2 Sequoia sempervirens
AAGAGGATGGGGTTTTTGGGTCCATCAAGGTGTGTGTTGTGCAAAAATGCTAAAGAAGAGGTTAATCATCTTTTTTTTGGGTGTCCGTTTACACAGGCGTGCTGGAAATGGCTTTATGCTAGGCTCGGTTGGTATAGTGCCCTCCCAAACGATATAATGACTCTTTTCGAATCATGGACGCTTTTGAGGAAGTCCTCCCTCTATCACACACTATGGATTGTAAGTCCATCAATTGTAGTTTGGGAGTTGGGTATGTGTAGGATCATCATGGAAAAAATAGGCCCTTAAGTGGCAAAAAATTCAGAAAAATTAGAGTTAGGCAACTTGACATAATTTTTTTTGAATAATTTATCTATATTATTCAAAAATATGTAAGAATAGAATCTTTAGAAAATTGAATGTAGTTTCTAAACTACTAGGTTTGTTTAAAAAATAAAATCTATTAGGTGAAAATTTGAAATTTCAATGCAGTGGTACTTAAATTTCATGGAAAAAATAAGAAGTAGATGTCTATCTGACCACCCTAACCACAATAAAATGATAATATTTTTTATAAGATTTTAGATATAAGTAGAGGACTCATGCCCTGATGTGATGTATATTTTTTGTAATTTTTTCCAAGTAAATAATTAATTATGAATTTTTTATTACAATTTTTAAAAATATAAAACTCGTGATGTCTCCACCACCTTAACTCTTGGTCAAACTTCATGTACCCTTAATTTTATTTTTTAATCCTATAGTATGCGAAGCATAGTATGTGACACAATTTTTGGATTCAAAAAATGTGATACCGTTTGAAAGTTATAGATGTTTTTCAATCAGCCTATCAATCAAGACTTTAGTCGTAATTTGAATAGAAAATTAATAATAATTACTTATTAAATTCAAAGTAAAGCATAATTTGGGCGGGGGCCCTAGCTCGGTTGGCTAAGTAATTCCATTGCGGCTCTGCTGGTCACGAGTTCTAGTCTCCCCCGTCCCGTGGTACTAGAGGGCGTGTCGCGCCAGTGCCACCGGTCACGTTAAAAAGTTTACCAGGCGCACTGCAGTTTATAGGGGGTCGTGCTACCCGATTCCTGTAGTCTAAAAAAAAAGAAAAAGTAAAGCATAATTTATATCGGTGGAAAGTTGAGAATCTCCTTTAAAAACCCTTTTTGTTTCATCAATTTTTGGTAAAAAAATAGTCGTCAGCCACATACCCATCATATTGCCACTTTTTGGCCCATCATGATCCTGCACATACCCAGTTGTGGAAAGAACATAACAGGAGAATATTTATGGAGTCCGAAAGAGAATTCTCATCCTTCTACAATAGATTGGAGGCTACTATTATGGAGGTATTCAATAACATGGTGGCATAGCGGGACTTGAAGGATGGGGAATTCATGGAGTGGGATGGAAGGACGAGGAAAACATGGTTTGGACTGGTCATCCCTAAAGAGGGAATGTGATAGATGGCAGAGGGGGCTGTCAAGCGAAGAAACGTAGTATGGAAACCTCCTAAGTCAGGTTGGTGCAAATTAAACTTCGACAACGCTTTAAGGGGAAACCCGGGTGCCTCCGGTGCAGGTTGTTGCATTAGGGGTGAGAATGGGCAGACAGTTGCAGAGAGCTCGTTATCTCTACCAAAAGGAACAAACACAGTTGCTGAATTAAGGGCACTTATCTCCGGATTACAATTATTTCACAGGTTGAAGGTGGCAAGAGTGGAAGTAGAAGGCGATTCCATGGTAATTATACAGGCGATGAAGTCCAAAAAATTAGCGAACTAGCAGTATCAACCCCTTTTGGAGGAAGCATCTAATTTGTTGGATGATTTAGTGGAGTTCTCCTTATCCCATATCTACAGGGAAGCTAACATAGAGGCTGATAGGTTGGAAAATCAGGGCGTTGATGGGATTACTAAAACATGCATCTGGGGAGAGGTTGTGGATCTAGGATGATGAAACAATTTCCCAGGACAGCTAGGTGGAGATGGCGGTTTTGGTACCACATGGAGTACATTTGGCAGGTTGTATACTTGCTGGCTGGCGCGATGGAGGAGTGTTGGGTCGAGAGGTTTTATGTCTAACATGGATTCGCAAAGATTTTTGGTGTGTCCGATGTATGTGGCACTTGGTGTCATGAATAATATGGCAAGTCTGCCATCCGCATAGTCTGATGTATATTTTTTGCTTTTTTCCAGTAATACAAACAAACATTCACATATCAAAAAAAATAAATTATTGATTATAAAAATTAATATAAATATAATCATATTATATTATATTAAATATAATAATATATTATATAAATATGGTAAATTTCACTAACATCATTGACGTAATATGTTAACTTGGTAAAATGAAAACATTCTTAATTGATTTTAAAGTAAAATAAACCGACTCTGAAGTAAATAAAAATAAAATACTTCTTAATTAGTTTTAATCTAAAATAATATATATAGTAAATAAAATAACATATTTACCCCTCTTAATGGGATAGATAGACTTAACTCTTCAAGTCTAAGAAAATAAGACAAATAGAGTGTTCCATCTCCTAAATGGTTTGGAATGAAATTTGATGGAACCTTAAAAGGAAATCTAAGAACATCAAGAGTTGGTTGCATTATTAGAGACATTCATGATAAACTAATAGCTATAGCTTCAAAGAAACTAAGAGAGAATTACCAATGAAGCTATAGTCCAAGATCTCATTCTTGGACTTCAAATTTTTAATCTTTATGATGCAATAAAGTTGAGATAAAAGGAGACTCATTGATAATAATAAATGTGGGAGAAAAGAAGTCTAAAATTTGGAAAACAAATGATGCTCGCCTACAAGTGCGGTGATTTTGGAAAAGTTGGAAAATTTCCACATAAATCATATATATATGGAGATCAATAAACAAGCATCTATATTATATGAAACTAGGCAATATAAATGAATGAAGAAAGTATAATTGATTCAAATTTTGATTAATGAACAACTCTAAAATATAAATTGAATTTGGAAGCTCAACGAATAAAATAATTCAAACATAAGAGAATTTAATCATGGAATAATAATAATCATAAGGAGCTCCAATAGAGAAGTTACCTTCTCATTATAAGATGGTAAGATCTCACTTATTCTAAAGAAATATTCTCACATGAAATTATATGGTTAAAGTCATAAAAAAAGTATTAATGATAACAAAATGGCTCTCATTGATATATCAAAAACCCTTTTATGATCAACACAACCCTTTCATTCCTACATTGCTAATTATAAGGGGTACATCTATGTGTTTGATAAGTGACTAGAGACAAATGGCCTTTATAGGGATAATTTAAAAAAAAAGGAATGAAGTTTTCTTTCAAAACCAACAATGATCTACTTGCTCACATGATACAAATGATTGTGGGGGATGAGTTTGTAATTATTGAGCACAAGTATAGGGTAAACATGAATATCTCATCTATGTTTTCAGCATTAGTATTTGACTTGGAGGAAGATAAATATAATATGGTGAATAATTTAATACAAAGCAATTTCTTAGGATTCTTAGAAGACATGATTGTTGACATAGTTTATAGATTAGGTTTTTCACCTTTAGATAGTACATTTCTACTTTTAATAATGGAGTAGATTTTTCTTAATGGAGGCCTTTCATAAAAAGAAAGGTCTAATTTTTTTTAAACAAGTCATGGGAATGAAGCTAACTAAAGGTATTGGATGGTTTAATTCCTTCATTGAAGAAAAATTAGACAAGTAGGAAATAAAAATAGAAATGGCTTTTGAATTTACATACTATAAACACATTTTTTTTAATACAATAGGGGTGTCCCCACAACCCAGTCTAGTGGCCCAACAACTCTATCTTGGGTACTTGAGGTGAGCTAGGGTGAGACTAGTCCCTTGTGGGTGAGATCCCCCACCCGCAAGAAGTCCCACATCTCAAACCCGGGAGTAGAGTCGAACCTGAGACCAATGGGAAGCAAACCCACTACCCAAGCCAACCCATGTCGACTTATACTGTAAACATGTTATTAATACGATAGATAGTAGGAAATAGAAATAGGGTAAAATTATGTAGGTTTTTTATAGTTAACCCCTTTTCCTAAAAAAGATATGGGTTTATATTTTCAACTCAAAATTGATGAATAAAATTTATGTTATAAATATAATGAGAGTAGTTTCCTATAGCACAATTCAGTGATGAAAAATAAATAAAAAATAACATATTTGTGAAATATTTTACATAAATATATTTAAGATATCTATATTGGTTTAGTTAGTGTATTAATTTAATTGAAATTGTTACATTCTTACAAATTTAAATAAATTCTATTACAAAAATAAATAATTCAAGAGTAAAACAAAATAACTCTTAAATAATTTTGAAGTAAAATAAAACTAGTATAGATATGTTAAATGCATGCATGTAAAAAAGAGTTATTTTATTTTACCTTAGAATTATTAAAAAAACTATTTTAATTATATTGTTTATTTTATTTTTATCTTAAGAATTGTTTTTATTTATTTAATAATTATTTTATTTATTTAAGAGTTACTTTATTTTACTTTAGAATTATTTCAAAATTATTTTATTTTACAACAATAACAAGGAATGAAGTGTAGGAAAATAATATTTAAAAAATATATACTATATTTTTTCATTTGTATACTTAATTATTTTATTTAATTATAACACAAAAAATATCTTTAGAAAATAAAATAGTAAATGATTATGTGATTTACTAAATAAAATAGTAAATTATATTTTTAAAATAATTTTATAATTAAATACTTTTAAAATAATTATATGATTATATATTATTGTACTTTGTTTTATACTTTCAATAAGACATGTTTATAGATAATAAAAATATTTATTTTACATAATGTAAAAGAATATTGAAAAGTAAAAAAAACATATAATGTAAAAAATAAAATTTAAATTTAAAATAAATCATAATTAATATTTCATCCTTCTTTGTATCTTTAATATCTTCAATTTGAAGGGGAACATGAACTTCACGAAATATGATATATATATATATATATATATATATATATATATATATATATATATTAACGAGGAGGAAATGCATATTATATTAATTAGGGAGACCATAAATAATATAAAGTATTATCTTTGTGTTAACTGCAGTTTAAGTTAGGAAAGTCAAATAAAAGATATAAAAGATTATTTAAAAAACATATATAAGATCTACAATAAAGATGACTTCCAGGACAATATGTTATATTTAATTATTTTAATTTTTTTTATGATTGTTAATTTATTGAATCAATAATTAGATAAGAGAAGAGTAGAAATCTAACTTTAAAGTGATTATGATACGTTATAATTTATTTGTAAAATATCTTAAATATGTCTATTTAGAAGATGTTAAGATATCAATTTTTCAAGATTGGATCTATCTTAAACAATAAATTAAGTATAAATATGTATCTCAATATCAAAATGTATTTAAGATATCTATACTAATTTTATTTTATTTACACAAAAAATATTTTAAATAAATAAAAATCTTTAATAAATAATATAAATAAAATAATAAAATAATTCTTAAATAAATAGAAAACAAAATAATTTTTGAATAACTCTGAATTGAAATAAAATATATTTATTTGTAATAATAAAATAATATTTTTTATTTTTTTAAATAATTATATTTAAGATATTAACCTATTAATTAAAATTATTACAAAATAAAATCTATTATTATAACATTTCAAATACAAAGATTGTAACACTACGTACCTAGTACTTGTTCATAGAAAAATTCAATTTCCATCGTGTATGACGCCATCAATGAAATCGAGTGGTAACCACTTTGTGGAATATTCCAAATTTGATTCTTATTTAACGGTGTCTATGCATTGAAAAACAATGCATGTTCAATAATTTATTCCACTAATACATATGAGAGTGGTCTATAAACATCATGCTAGTTACCCATCATATTCTCCAAATAGTTGTATTTGAAGTAATAGAATAGAATAAAACTTTTTTTAATAGTTTAGAGATAGTTGATCTAATTATTTTTATCATAAAAAAATTAATAGTTTTTTTAATTTAATAGAGGTTTAAGGAATATGATAGTAATATAATTCAACTAATTTAATAGTGATCATTTTGTAATGGTGGAATTTGTATAGACATGTCAACTTTGAATTTAGTTTTGTTTCTATTTTGAGAGAATATCTTAATGTAATTACATATTGATAAATGGCAATCTTGTGTAAAGTTGGCCTCATTTCCCTAGTATTAACTTATCCTCGTTTATACACATTATGACACTTTATATATTATCCTAGTTGTATTAGCACACTTACTCATACATTTCTTCATTTATTATGCATATTGTTTCCTACAATGTCCCTAACATATACATTTAACATAGAGATTGATTTGTAGATTGAATTCAATGACAACAACATATGAACACATAGATCTCTTTGCAATAATGATAAACTTCAGAATCTCATACATATATGATATATCAATTACAACTCACTAAGATTGATCTGGAATGATATACAATGTAGCTATAGACCAACAATAATATTATTATCATCCTCATAGATTGTTTGAAGCTCGGATGTAATCCCTGAATGAGAATGCCCTCAGGAACCAATCGGGTTTTGTCCTCTGATCCTTAGTGGTCATTGGGTTTTCATCCAATGACCACAGACTCCTATGAGTTTTCATCCATAGAAGGATTTAGAACACAAGTGTTTCAAAATATAGAGAAATGACATAATAATTCAATACCTATTACATGAATTAACTTCCTACATTTATATGCTAGCAATTTCCTTTAAGGAACGGGTCGGCCTTGAGCCAAAAACGGCACCAAGCCCAAAATTTGAATTCTCATATGCTACACTAGGTTGGCCTTAAGGCCAAAGTAGATTATTCTAGAATGGGCACGCCACCCTGCGAACCAATCCACATGCTTCCCTATCCCCTTCCTCCTTCCTAAAACTTCACAATTGTTGTTGCATGATCTTGGGGTGTCTTATTCTTTAAGCCTACTGAAGTAGATACTAGTTGCCTAGTGCAGTCATCTTCTGATGGCAATATCTTTTTGGTACCTAGTCCATTCCTCTCAAAATTTGGGTATGATATGTAAGTGCCATCATAAATGTTATATTCCAAACTGCAAGCTGAATTGTGCTCTTGTAGAGGAACATAGAGGGATTCCCAAAATCGATCCTACTTCGGTATAGTGGGCCTAAAACGATGAGCTTTTGATAGTGATATCTTTCTGATATATGCTCCTTTCTCCTTAAGCTCTAGATATGATGTGCATGCACTATTGTAGATACTATGTTCCAAACCACAATTCGAGAGAACATTATGTGAAGAAGTGTGGTAGGATTTCTAGATTCCACTCTGCAACTATCTTTCCAGAAAAAGGGACATGACAAATCCTCCCTTCTCAAAATTGCTTGTCCTCAAGAAATGCAAATTGGGATGCATTAGAATTTCAATTCCTTCCTAGGTAGCATCTTCAACAAGAAAATTCCTCCAACAAACAAGATACTTAGTTATATTTCAGTTCCTTATATTTTTTATTCTAGTGTCAATTACAATTTTTGAAACAAGGATGAGTTTCCCTTCATTATCTAATGGCAGTAACTCAACCGCAGGAGATATATTCAGTCCTAAAACCTTCTTAAGACATGAAACAACAGAAAACATTTATGGATTTTGTTGTTTTTCAGAAGTTCCACTTCATAAACAACTTCCCCAACCTTCCAGATTATCTTGTATGGATTGGATAGAACTTAGGCTTGTATTTTTTTTCCCCTAGTTTCTTGATGAAAGACTATCTATAGGGCTACAACATTATGAATACCATATGATCTCCCACATAAAATAATCTTTCTATGCGCTTCTTGTCTGCATACATCTTTTGTTAATTCTAGGCAACTTGCAGATGATCCTTGAGTGTTCTCAAAATATCTTGACTTTGATTTACCAAATTGTTTGCTATCGAAACTCTATTGTCTATGAGGACTAACTTTGCAAAGGTTATTGTATTATATCCATAGAGTGATTTGAAAGGAGACTTTCCAATTGACATGTGGTGGGTGGTGTTGTAGCAATACTCTCCCAAATGAAGCCATTTGATCAATGCTCACTGTTGGTTAGTGTTATAGTTCTGCAAGTAACCTTCCACCCATTTGTTCATAATTTCAGTCTTCCCATAAATTTTTGGATGGTAGTTGGTGCTAGGAGTAAGCTTAGTGTTGATTAAAGGAAACAATTCTCTACAAAAGGCACTAAGGAACTGGCTATCTCTATCACTTACAATGCTCTTGGGTAGCCCATGCAACTATAAAACTTCCTTGAAGAATAGTTTTGTAACTTGTGAAGCTTTGTAATCGATAGATATGGAAAAGAAATGAGCATACTAAGTTAATCAGTCCAGTACAAAATAAATGCAATCTTTTCCTTGCGCCTTGGGTAATTTGGTGATGAAATCCATGGAGATACTCTACCACTTGTGTTCCAAAATGGGAAGAGGTTGTAGTAATCTGACTAGAAATTTGTGTTCCTATTTGTTCTACTGATATGTGAGGAATTCCCTGATGTATGTGAGAACATCCTCCTTAAGGCCCTTCCCAATGAACCTTTACCTAATCTGCTATAAGTTTTGAAGAATCTGGGATGCCCCGCAATAGGTGCATTATGATAGGCTTTCAATATCTTTTCCTTCACCTTGGATCTGAAAACTAGAAATACTTTATTCTTGAATAGAATCAAACCTTTTGACACCACATATAGGTCATCCTTTTCCGTACCTTCCATAATTCTAGTTGTAAAAGCATCCTTGGAATATTCTTCCATGATTAACTCCTTCCTTTCTGTTGATGTGATGGTCACATGACATAGAGTGGGTCTCCTAGAGAGTGCATCTGCCACAATATTCTTCTTCCCTTTAACATATTCAATATAAAAATTGTGAGCTTGAAGTTTAATTACCCATTTTTGCTGCCTATCATTCAAATTTTGTTGGCTCAAGAAGAATTTCAAGCTATTGTGATTTTATTTGACTACAAATGTAATGCCCGTCGTGCAAACCCCAGAGAACACACACATAATGCGAATAATTTTTTTTTTTTTTTTAAATAATAAAAGTAACATGTAATAACATTAAACCAAAATCACATAGCATAATACATAACATTAATACACTTGGTTCTCTAGGGCACGCGAGGTTACATTGCAACCACAAAACAAAATAAAGATAACGAAACAACATAACCGTTTAATTTATGAAAACCATATACAATGATACAACTGATAGCCATGATGCGAGTATGATAAACATTGCATAAATACATCCATGATAAATCTTTTAACAAGATCCAAATTAAACCTAACTATTACATCATTGTTTCAATATTACATTACAATTTTCTTTGATACATGAATTACATTGAATTTCCCAACATGGGGATTGATACAAGAATAATGAATATGAAGTACAACTGATCACTGGAACATCTGCACTGCGGAAAGCTGAGATGACAAGACGCTGATGGGGAACCCAACGGGTGCAGAGCACGTTCCACCCAACCATGTGAATTACAAAGTAACTCACCACCCGTGCTCAGAGGTGACGAGGAAGTGAACCCGACTATGAACGTCAACCGACTCAACAACATGATACAGAACAAGTACAACTCAAGAATGCAATGCACAACCATCAATGTTCTCAAGACACATAACAAGTAAAACCAAGAACTCATCACGATAACATGAAACACTATCACTTAACAATCATGAAACAAATTCACAAGAATTCAAAGAAACATCGCAAAGAGATAACATCCAGAAGAACCGAACCAACACCCAAAGTACATTTCCAATTAAATCAGAACCAATATAAAGAACATGATTCCATAATAACTCTGAATCAACCATTCAATACACCATTCCAATAGGCAACAAGAACAAGTCAGACGGGTGTCAAGTAGGGAGGGTCATCACATAACTCTCATGGGATCCCCTGGCTCTTCCTCCAACTGAGGCGCCGACACCCACCTATGGATTCCCTAGCCCTAAAATCAGAAACAACATAAATATAACAATATCCAGAGGCAACAAGAAACAAGAACAACAAGGGTGTCTAGTGGAGAGTGTCATCGCATAGCTCTCATGGAATCCCCTGGCACTTCCTCCTAACCGAGGCGCCGGCACCCATCTATGGATCACCTGGCCCTTCCTCCTACTGAGGCGCCGGCACCATAGGGTAGCTAATGCGGAGCCGATGGTCTCTCATGAAGACGAGACTACGACTTTGCCTACCACGGCCTACTCAGTCTATCACTAGTCTACGGTAGCCCTAATGCATAGACGAGGAATCCAGTTTTCTTTATCTTGTATGTTTTACTACCCATCCCCCTAAATTCTATTTTTAAGTTATCACTTGTTTAACTACTCTTACATGGGTTCCCCTGGCACTTCCTCTTACCCGAGGCGCCGGCGCCCATGAAGAGCCACTCTCCCTATGACCCTTAACATATCTCCAAAACAGGCAAGGGTTGAACTAACATTAATAACGCATAAAACCATCTAAACACACGAGGCATAAACCCTCACGCGATTACTCAAAGTCAAAAGTCTTACCCATCCGTTCAACCCTTCCAACATAAAACCAATAGCGCACAAAAGCAAAAACAAAGATAAATAACACTTTAATCACAAGCCTCTGGAACAAGATTTTCACAGACCAATATAGTTCCCACATCAACAACACTGGACGAGAAAACCACAACATGAATAGACAACTCACATGACATATACAAGGTTGCACCAATACGTTTGACTCCAATCCGGTTTATGTAATTAAATACAAGTGTTTCAACCAAGTCTACCAACACAATTAAAGACTAAAATCTTGTCTACATACTTGTTAAATCGAACGGTAAATTAAACAATGCCCATTTAACAATAATTAGAAATTATTTAATTATAACAAAATCAAACATGTTAAGAATCTGCGATAAGATTACATCCAAATAATATAATAAATTAACATTTAACTATAAACAATCTTAATTCCAAAAATTATATTATAAAATATTTTAAAATATATATATAATATATAAATATATATATACATATATATTTATATATATATATATTTAAAAATATATACAATATATAACAATATATCACTATATACATTCATATATATATATAAATAATTCTATTAATATTTTTCTTTCTAATAATAGTCAAACTTTTATAAATAACCAAAATAAATAAAATCATACTCAAATTATGAGTATACACATTTAACAAATATAAATAAAAATTTATTAATGAATTTAAATACAAACGAACATTTAAAAGTGTTTGAATAAAATATACACATTTTAAAATAAGGGCCGAATTTTAAATGACAACAAAAAGAAATAAAATAAAATAAAATAAATTTTAATTTAACCTCATCATAGGGTTGCTTACTCCAAGCAACTGCATCGCTATCTGTGATACATGCTACTCTTTGTTGTCACTGTGGTAATGCTAAAGAAGTTTTAAGATCGCTGCTAAGACGCTAGCAGTTTTATGACCTACTGGCCACGCAACAATAACGGTAGGGAGGAGGCAGGTGGAGGGCACGGCTTCCTACCGTCCCTCTCAAATTTAAAATTTTATTTATTTTTTCTTATATTAAAAATATAAAGCCCTATATAAACATCTCGTTTTTTTATATGAACACGTGACTCAGTTTTTTATGATTAAAAATTTATAAAAATTATTCCCTGTCGGCGTACAGCCGACGCACAGGAAACAAAAATACCAGGGGTAATTTAAAATATTAATATATGTAGCAGAGATATATAGATATATATATATATATCTATATATATATTAAAATAACAAAGATATATATATATAACGATATGTTAAAATAACAGATATATATTAACAAAAATAACAGAGGGTAAATGTAAATAATATAATAGAAGAAACTACAGAATAATGAATCGATTCAGCCATATACAGATTTACCCAAAACCTCCAAATTTATTATTTCTAACAAAGATATTGTTTTCTTAAAAATCCTATTTTTTTGTTGAGTTGGAAAATCAGATGATAGGGTTTTGTTTTTGACAAATTTGAGAACAGAACAATAACTATATTTACTAAATATTGTTTTGTTTTCTCTGATGCACAAAGATGAAAGCAAATACTCGAAAGAAAATATAAGAGGAACCTGATATCCAATGCTTATTCGAAAGACTGAAGATGCCTGGTTGATTCTGATGCCCTCGAATCCGATCCCAATCCTTAGTCCAGAACCAACTCAGCAATCACTGGAGCACTTCAGCTTTCTGTTCTTCTCTGTCTCTCTGTGTGAGCTTCTCAAAAATTCCTAATTAAATAAAATATATTGCCCATGTTTTCAAAGCTCTCCAAAAATCCCAGATTAAAAGAAAAATCAATTCTTTAAAACAAGTTTTTTCCCAACTCTCAAATCCTATTGGCTCACACTGTCTTTTTATTCTTTTATTGCTTTAATTCTTGTTTTGCAACTTTTCTTGCACCTCACATTACATATTTATTTTAAATAAATTATTCACATAATTATCCACCACCAATTTAATTAATTAAAATAATTAAGCATATTTAATATTTAATTATTATTTAATTGCAATATATGATTTTTTTTAAAAAATAATTAAATTATTTAAATATTTAAATACCATTTACTCCAACATTAAAATAAATAATTTAATTCAATCATTAAGTTAAATCATAACTATAAATGCCCTCATAAATAAAATAAGACAAAACACAAACACAACAGACAAAGACGACAATTACACAAAAACAACAACTATACCAAACAATGAGACGACCTGACATCATGGAACGGGAGGACTTCATCGTCACCTCTGTATCAACATTTATCCATTGGGTTATTTGGTGCTCGCCCTGTCCTGCCGAAGCAGGTGGAATCGAGACTTATACCTGTAATCTTGCATACAAACGAAGTTGTGTACATGTGCATATATATATATATATATATATATCAAAGCATTAAATCAAAATACTACATTGTGAGAAGGAATCGCAACATAGCAGGGCACTCGTGAACGAATGATGCTATATTGTCCTTCATCACACCTATCCTAATGATTATAATGTAACTGATAATATAACATTTCTAAACTAACAATTTCATCTCATAACATATTAAATTAAATCACTGCATCATATCATAATTCCAAACATGTCCATAACGAAATAATAGCATCATCTAACTAACCCAATCAAACAAAACCATCATAGTCATAAGTAGCAAACAACGCATTGAAAATTACTAAATCCTACCAGAAAGAGGAGGGGTATTACATCCTCCCCCTCATAAAATCGGCTTACTCCTGGAAGCCGGTAAACAAAAGGAAATAAGATTCCCTGATACGAGAGACATCCACCCACACCAAGGCGGTGAACTAATCACCCAAAAGAGAATAGAATCAAGCTCACACATAATAGTAAGAAATAACAATACAAGTATTAGTAACATGGGGGTATTACATCCTCCCCCCCAAGGATATGGCTTACTCCAGGAAGCCATTAAATAGATAAGATTAAGCACGCAAAAAACATGCAGAGATCACGCCGAAAACCACACACATAACTCACATCACTGGAAACCACATCACACAATGACACAAGGGTTCATAGTGCATCCCTGATAGGAAAGATATCGGTGCATTGCGCACTACACCGAGGGTCCTATCCTTTCTTATCAGTTTTCTGCACCTTCAACCCTACACCGGCTAACAAAAGAAACTCAGGTTCACAATAATGACAACAGTAAAGTGAAACTCTAGACTCAAGGGACTAAACGCAAGGTTACATAGTGAGCACACATAGTGCCCAGTGTATGAACCTACGCTCTGATACCAAGTTTTAATGCCCGTCGTGCAAACCCCAGAGAACACACACATAATGCGAATAATTTTTTTTTTTTTAAATAATAAAAGTAACATGTAATAACATTAAACCAAAATCACATAGCATAATACATAACATTAATACACTTGGTTCTCTGGGGCACGCGAGGTTACATTGCAACCACAAAACAAAATAAAGATAACGAAACAACATAACCGTTTAATTTATGAAAACCATATACAATGATACAACTGATAGCCATGATGCGAGTATGATAAACATCGCATAAATACATCCATGATAAATCTTTTAACAAGATCCAAATTAAACCTAACTATTACATCATTGTTTCAATATTACATTACAATTTTCTTTGATACATGAATTACATTGAATTTCCCAACATGGGGATTGATACAAGAATAATGAATATGAAGTACAACTGATCACTGGAACATTTGCACTGCGGAAAGCTGAGATGACAAGACGCTAATGGGGAACCCAACGGGTGCGGAGCACGTTCCACCCAACCATGTGAATTACAAAGTAACTCACCCCCCATGCTCAGAGGTGACGAGGAAGTGAACCCGACCATGAACGTCAACCGACTCAACAACATGATATAGAACAAGTACAACTCAAGAATGCAATGCACAACCATCAATGTTCTCAAGACACATAACAAGTAAAACCAAGAACTCATCACGATAACATGAAACACTATCACTTAACAATCATGAAACAAATTCACAAGAATTCAAAGAAACATCGCAAAGAGATAACATCCAGAAGAACCGAACCAACACCCAAAGTACATTTCCAATTAAATCAGAACCAATATAAAGAACATGATTCCATAATAACTCTGAATCAACCATTCAATACACCATTCCAATAGGCAACAAGAACAAGTTAGACGGGTGTCAAGTAGGGAGGGTCATCACATAACTCTCATGGGATCCCCTGGCTCTTCCTCCAACTGAGGCGCCGGCACCCACCTATGGATTCCCTAGCCCTAAAATCAGAAACAACATAAATATAACAATATCCAGAGGCAACAAGAAACAAGAACAACAAGGGTGTCTAGTGGAGAGTGTCATCGCATAGCTCTCATGGAATCCCCTGGCACTTCCTCCTAACCGAGGCGTCGGCACCCATCTATGGATCACCTGGCCCTTCCTCCTACTGAGGCGCCGGCACCATAGGGTAGCTAATGCGGAGCCGATGGTCTCTCATGAAGACGAGACTACGACTTTGCCTACCACGGCCTACTCAGTCTATCACTAGTCTACGGTAGCCCTAATGCATAGACGAGGAATCCATTTTTCTTTATCTTGTATGTTTTACTACCCATCCCCCTAAATTCTATTTTTAAGTTATCACTTGTTTAACTACTCTTACATGGGTTCCCCTGGCACTTCCTCTTACCCGAGGCGCCGGCGCCCACGAAGAGCCACTCTCCCTATGACCCTTAACATATCTCCAAAACAGGCAAGGGTTGAACTAACATTAATAACGCATAAAACCATCTAAACACACGAGGCATAAACCCTCACGCGATTACTCAAAGTCAAAAGTCTTACCCATCCGTTCAACCCTTCCAACATAAAACCAATAGCGCTCAAAAGCAAAAACAAAGATAAATAACACTTTAATCACAAGCCTCTGGAACAAGATTTTCACAGACCAATACGGTTCCCACATCAACAACACTGGACGAGAAAACCACAACATGAATAGACAACTCACATGACATATACAAGGTTGCACCAATACGTTTGACTCCAATCCGGTTTATGTAATTAAATACAAGTGTTTCAACCAAGTCTACCAACACAATTAAAGACTAAAATCTTGTCTACATACTTGTTAAATCGAACGGTAAATTAAACAATGCCCATTTAACAATAATTAGAAATTATTTAATTATAACAAAATCAAACATGTTAAGAATCTGCGATAAGATTACATCCAAATAATATAATAAATTAACATTTAACTATAAACAATCTTAATTCCAAAAATTATATTATAAAATATTTTAAAATATATATATAATATATAAATATATATATACATATATATTTATATATATATATATTTAAAAATATATACAATATATAACAATATATCACTATATACATTCATATATATATATAAATAATTCTATTAATATTTTTCTTTCTAATAATAGTCAAACTTTTATAAATAACCAAAATAAATAAAATCATACTCAAATTATGAGTATACACAATTAACAAATATAAATAAAAATTTATTAATGAATTTAAATACAAACGAACATTTAAAAGTGTTTGAATAAAATATACACATTTTAAAATAAGGGCCGAATTTTAAATGACAACAAAAAGAAATAAAATAAAATAAAATAAAATAAATTTTAATTTAACCTCATCATAGGGTCGTCGGCCCAAGCACCGTACGCAGCGTACAGTGCGCAGCCTTAAAGGCTGTTGTGTATGCAGCAGTCTTTAAGACTGTTGCGTACGCAGCAGTCTTTATGACTGCTAGCTACGCAGCACACGGCAGGAGGAAGGTGGAGGGTACGGCTTCGGCCGTCCCTTCACCGCCCCCTGCAAATTTAAAATTTTATTTTATTTTTTTCTTATATTAAAAATATAAAGTTCGATATAAAACATTCGGTTTTTTTTATATGAACACAGTAATTCCGTTTTTTTTTTACAGGATATTAAAAATTTATAAAAATTATTCCCTGTCGGCGTACGGCCGACGCACAGGAAACAAAAATACCAGGGGTAATTTAAAATATTAATATATGTAGCAGAGATATATAGATATATATATATATATATATCTATATATATATTAAAATAACAGAGATATATATATATAACAGAGATATGTTAAAATAACAGAGATATATATTTAACAAAAATAACAGAGGGTAAATGTAAATAATATAATAGAAGAATCTACAGAATAATGAATCGATTCAGCCATATACAGATTTACCCAAAACCTCCAAATTTATTATTTCTAACAAAGATATTGTTTTCTTAAAAATCCTATTTTTTTGTTGAGTTGGAAAATTCAGATGATAGGGTTTCTTTTGTTTTTGACAAATTTGAGAACAGAACAATAACTATATTTACTAAATATTGTTTTGTTTTCTCTGATGCACAAAGATGAAAGCAAATACTCGAAAGAAAATATAAGAGGAACCTGATATCCAGCACTTATTCGAAAGACTGAAGATGCCTGGTTGATTCTGATGCCCTCGAATCTGATCCCAATCCTTAGTCCAGAACCAACTCAACAATCATTGGAGCACTTCAGCTTTCTGTTCTTCTCTGTCTCTCTGTGTGAGCTTCTCAAAAATTCCTAATTAAATAAAATATATTGCCCATGTTTTCAAAGCTCTCCAAAAATCCCAGATTAAAAGAAAAATCAATTCTTTAAAACAAGTTTTTTCCCAACTCTCAAATCCTATTGGCTCACACTGTCTTTTTATTCTTTTATTGCTTTAATTCCTGTTTTGCAACTTTTCTTGCACCTCACATTACATATTTATTTTAAATAAATTATTCACATAATTATCCACCACCAATTTAATTAATTAAAATAATTAAGCATATTTAATATTTAATTATTATTTAATTGCAATATATGATTTTTTTTAAAAAATAATTAAATTATTTAAATATTTAAATACCATTTACTCCAACATTAAAATAAATAATTTAATTCAATCATTAAGTTAAATCATAACTATAAATGCCCTCATAAATAAAATAAGACAAAACACAAACACAACAGACAAAGACGACAATTACACAAAAACAACAACTATACCAAACAATGAGACGACCTAACATCATGGAACGGGAGGACTTCATCGTCACCTCTGTATCAACATTTCTCCATTGGGTTATTTGGTGCTCGCCCTGTCCTGCCGAAGCAGGTGGAATCGAGACTTATACCTGCAATCCTACATACAAACGAAGTTGTGTACATGTGCATATATATATATATATATATATATCAAAGCATTAAATCAAAATACTGCATTGTGAGAAGGAATCGCAACATAACAGGGCACTCGCGAACGAGTGATGCTATATTGTCCTTCGTCACACCTATTCTAACAATTATAACATAATCAATGAATTACATTTCTAACTAACAATCATCTCATAACATATTAAATTAAATCACTGCATCATATCATAATTCCAAACATGTCCATAACGAAATAATAGCATCATCTAACTAACCCAATCAAACAAAACCATCATAGTCATAAGTAGCAAACAACGCATTGAAAATTACTAAATCCTACCAGAAAGAGGAGGGGTATTACAACAAACATTTTGCACACCAGATATTGCTGGAACTTCTCCAAGGCATGCATTATGGGTAGAATCTCTTTGTCATATATGGAATATCCTCTTTCATTAATTCTCAACTTCCTACTTTCAAATGCTATGGGGTGTCCCTTTTGGGAAAGAACAACCCCAATTCCCCCACTAGAAGCATCACATTCTACAATAAATAAAAGTGAGAAATCAAGAATTGCAAGAACCGGACAAGAACTCATTACCTCTTTTAGTTTCTGAAAGGTCCTTTGTGTTTCCTCTATCTATTTAAAGGCTCCTACTTTAGTCAGATTGGTGATAGGTGTCAGAGACTAAGAAAATCATCTGACAAACCTCTAGTTATAGCTACATAGTCTAAAGAAACTTCTTAGCTAAGACAAGTTTGTGGGAGGTGGCTAGTCTAGAATGGCTTGGATCTTCTACTAATCAACATGAACTCCTTTATCACTTATGACATGTCCCAAATACAATATCTCTATTGATCCAAAATAACATTTAGACATCTTCGTAAAGAGAGACTATTGTTCTAGAATTCCCAAGACTGTATCCAAATGCTTAAAATTCTCTTCCCATGTTTTGCTATAGATTAGAACATCATCAAAGAAAACCAACACAAATTTCCTCAAGTGCTTACCAAAAATATGATTCATGCATGATTGGAAAGTTTCTAGAGACTAAGTGAGACCAAAGGGCATAACCAGAAACTCAAAATGCCCATAGTGACACCAAAAAGCAGCCTTCTACACATCTTCTTCCCTCATGCAGATCTGGTGGTATCCGGACCTCAAATCAATCTTTAAGAAGTACACCACACCATGTAGCTCATCAATCAGCTCCTATATTTGTGGTATGTTGTACTAATTCTTAATGGTCTTCTTGTTTAATGCCTAATAGTATATGCACATCTGCAAAGTGTCATCCTTCTTCTTTACCAGTACCATAGAAGATGCGAAAGGGATAGAGCTTGGTCTAATGTAGCCAATATCCAACAGCTCCTTTATTGCTTTCTCTATCGCCTCCTTATACATTTGGGGATGGCGGTAAGGAGTGGTCATAACTAGCTTTGATCCCATATCAAGGTCTATGATATGATGGAATCCTCTATCTGGTGGCAATCTCAAAGGCATATCATTGGAAAACAGACTACGAGTGTCCTAGTAGGTATTTTTTAGATCTATTTTTGTAGTTTTCTGATGTTGAATTTGCACTTCCATTTCCCATTTGCAAACTCGTAGGATCACTTTCAGATATTTTGTACTAGTTTTTAATGATATTTTGATTTCTTTTATAAATGAAAGATAATATATGGTACATCTGTAGATAGTGTTGTAAAAGATCAAAGAATATAAGTTATATAAGAAAGTGTCTATCTTCTTGTAGAAATAAGTGCATTACCTTGGTCATCTAATTTTAGTTGATAGCATAGTTGTGAATCCATCAAATATTTCAACCATTATGGGTTGACCTACTCCAATGAATATGCATGAATTCTAAAATTTTATGGTCTAGCTATATACTATTGAAGGTATGTGGAAGTTTTCTCCATGATCACAAACCCTATTATGGTTGTGCAATGTAAGGGTAAGAAATTTGTATGGAAATAGAGATTCTAGCATACATTTGAAATCCTCAAGAAAAAACTAACCATGATAAGTGACTAGAGACAAATGGCCTTTATAGGGATAATTCTAGAAAAAGGAATGATGTTTGCTTTCGAAACCAACAATGCGCTACTTGTTCACATGATACAAAGGATTGTGAGGGATGAGTTTGTAATTTTTGAGCACAATTATAGGGTAAACATGAATATCCCATCTATGTTTTTAGCATTAGTATTTGACTTGGAAGAAGATAAATATAATATGGTGAAATATTTAATATAGAGCAATTTCTTAGGATTCTTAGAAGACATGATTCTTGACACAGTTTATGGATTAGGTTTTCACCTTTAGATGGTACATTTCTATTGAATAATGGAGTAGACTTTGCTTAGTGGAGGCCTTTCATAACCATGGGGTGGTCAAAGAATGAGCACAAGAGGAATAAAAAAGAAAAGATGTTTGTTTTCTTTTAAACAAGTCATAGGAATGAAGCTAACTAAAGGTACAGGATGGTTGAATTCCTTCACCAAAGACAAATTAGACAACAAGTAGGAATAGAAATAGAAATTGTTTTCAAATTTATAAACTGTAAACATGTTATTAATATGATAGATAGTAGGAAATAGAAATAGGGTAAAATTATATAAGGATTTTACTAGTTAATCCTTTACTACAAAATGGAGTTTATGTTTCGGATTCCAAATTTAGTGAACTCTAGTTTTGTTAGAATATAGTAAAGAATTGGTCTGGTAGGCCACTTGATTTTATTGATGGAAAAAGAACGTATTTGTGAGTATGTTACATGAAATATATTTAGATATATGTTGGTTTGGTTAATTGTAATGAATTAGTTAGATTTATTTGCATTGTAAAATGTTGGGGTGGAAATAAAATAGCTCTTAAATAATTCTCAAATTAAAATCCAAACTAAGTATGGATATATTTATTTATTATAAAAGAAGTTATTTTGTTTTGGTTGGAATTTATTAAAAGAAAGGCTATTTTGAGTGTATTATTTTATTTTATTTTTTTTATCTTAGAGATTGTTTTATTTTTCGCTTAAAATTGCCACCAGAGAGGGTGGCACTCTTTTATTTATTTAAGAACCAAATTTACATTCAAGACACCATGAAAACTACCAGATATACATAAGTGAAACACAAAAACAAAACACCATTTTCCTTGAGGAGACCTCCACAAAAAGTTAGAAAGAAAAGTTCCATGCATCCAAGAAGGCAATGATCCCCGCCCCCAGCTCCACCAGGCATGCAAATTGAAAGTGATGTAGGGTAAGGTTGTTCACCGTCACATGTTCGAGGAAGTTTTGAATGTTCTTGGCCTTGACGGCTTCTCTAAAGGACTTAAGAATTATTTTTATTTATTTAAGAGTTATTTTATTTTACTTTAGAATTATTTCAAAATGATTCATTTTTACAACAATAATAAGGGATGAAGTGTAGGAAAATAATATTAAAACAAGAGCTGCAGAGCAGCGAAGTTCTTGCCAAAAAATTCTAGAATAGTTATGTTTTAATTTGTTGTATTTGCTAAGTTTTAGCAACAATGTTGACAAAACAAATAAATAATAGTTACATAAAAAACAAGTTTTTCTCTAATAATAAATAGTTGACATTTATAATTGTATTCTAGATTACATCAACATGTAATATATTTAGACTTGTTCTTCGCGGCTTAATTTTATTTCATGGCAGTCATGGTTTTTCTGATTTGTTCATTTATCCTCTAGAGATTCTAGAAGAATGTCTGTCTCCAAAGGCATGTAACTTTGCTCTGGTGGTGATGTTAGTGCTGTGAGGAGGAAGTAGGGGTAGTTTAAGTGCATCTTTAAAATCATTTTATTGCCCTTGCTTGTAGTGGAACGTGCCAGACATGAAACAGGTTCTAGTAATGCGAAACATATAAACTTCGAATAATTTAAATGACGGCTCATTATTCAAAAAAAAAAACACACAACACAAGAAAATTAAATGGTTGTTTGTGAAATCCAAAAAAATACATTTTTTGTCTTTTAGAAGCTTAATAGACCTTGTTTTATCTAATGGAAGGTAGAGGAATCCATGGTACAAGAAAATTGTTTTTGAAATAGTTTTCCACTTTGTTGGGAAAAGATTTAAACAAATGGATGACCGATGGATATATGAAATGTTGTCATTATATGCAAAAACAAGGTCATAGATATTTAGGTCATAGTTGCCAGGACATTCCATTTTAGTAACATGGATAATTGCCAGGATACTCCATTAGAGGAACATGGACTGCATAGACATTGCCATACATCTGTACCCACAATTCCTGGTGACTACATTTGTACATAATATACTATATAGCCATCTCTTTACAAATATACTTGAATACCTTAATTGATTGGCACCCTAGTCCCTATACCTTCAGGTATCTATGATTAACGTTC
>VDFB02176318.1:0-11345 GCA_007258455.2 Sequoia sempervirens
AAATTTTTCTTTTCAAAATTCTCTTTCGTATACATTGTTATATTGTTCTACTTTTTCTTATTAACCATTTATCTCTTAAAAATTCTCCAAATTGATGGAGTCTCACTATTTTTTGTTATTTCAAGCCAAGTAAGAATGTTAATTTAATGACTTGTAATAGATAATTTGCTTAGAAATTAGTCTTGTCACTCCTTTTTAAGTGCCAAATCCAAATTCATTATTGTTTAATGACCTTCTAAATCCTCCCAAAATAATTCTAATTGAATGCTTGTGTTGTTTGAAATGAATGGAAATGTATCTTTTTATACCAAAACATAATAAATTACATAAAAACCCACATACACACATGGGCATGACTTAAGTTGAGAAACACAAAGGGGGTCAATAGGCCAATTTGAATTTAGGCAAGTTGAGTTTATAGTTATAAGAATGACCCCGTGATCATGGACTTGACTTAGGAAAAAATAGATGGAGTAGATCATGATAACTAGGGTTTAAGAATCAATGCATATATTATTATGGATAATTAGATGGATAGATCAAGTTTATGGAAATATGAAGTGAAGTGTTGATAAACAAAAGATATTGTGTAGATAAAAATGAGGTAAAATATATGTAAAATATGTGTCCAACTTTATAATTAGAATATGATATTTGTCATAATACATATTTACCAAGACATTTAAAAATAAATATAAAAAATAAATAATAGAAAATTATAATTTTCACCTTTATAAATATTTAAAGATAAATGAATCATTTTTCAATTCAAACTAATAAAACTGTTAGAAATAATTAAAAACAAAGATAAAATTAAATATAAAATTAATAAAATAATTAAAGATGAAAGACAAAATAAAAATTGAAATTATTGAAACAATTAATTATAAAGCACTTAGTTAAAATAATTGGTAGCTTATGACTATATCTTCAATTTTCTTTGTGTGATAGTAAGTTTCTTACCCCTCTATGTATATAATTTGTTTCTGCATTGTTTTTTCTCACCGATGCATGTGGGATTAAGAACACTTTCAGTCAAACCATATTTTCTCCTTCATTTACTAGGCCAACATTGAGGGGCTCACTTCTGCATTCCAAAGATTCTGCAGAGATACTAAAATTCACTTCTATATGTTCTTTAAACCATGCTTACTTCCATAGTCCTGGAAGAAATTCTGAGACACACTGATCGATTTCTGCAACACTTATACCTAGCTCCCATGTTAGTGTAATGGTGTAAACATAAAATAAAATCCAAATAGAAATGAGAATGGGGATAGAAAATGCAAAATCAATCTACGAAAATAGAAAGGTACCAAATAAGGGGGCCCACATGAACTGGCCACCTAAGCAGTCAATGCTTAGAGTGTGCTGGTTAGGCCATCCCCTCATTTAGAGATGTACGAACAATATGAAACCACACACGAAGCATGTCAATTGTTTGAAAAAATGCCTCAAAGACATGTAGTCTCATGGAATGCAATGATTTTAGGATATTCACAAAATGGATTTGTTTAAAATGCCTTGAAAATATATATAAGAAAATGCACTTTGCAGGTGTAAAGCTAGTCTCCACAACCTTTGCTAGCATTCTTCTGGCTTATCCTAAAATGGGAGGCTTCCACCTGGGCATTGGAATACAACAAAGTATAATTGAAAGCAGTTTTTTCTCAGATTTTGTAGTTGCAACCCTTAGATTAGCTATACAATAATTATTTTATATATATGATAATTCTTTAAATCAAAGATATTCACTATTACTATAATCTATAAGAAATTTGTTATTGATTGATTTTTAGGTTTTGATTATTCTACTGTCTATTCATAATCTCAGTTTTCAAGTATTATAACATGTTGATTACTTCTTATCCACTACGTGCTTTAGGAAAAGAAGGTAGTAAGAAAATTCTAGATCTGGTTCTTTAAATCTAAGGTATTTGTTACTGCTGGAAATGTAAGAATTTTATTAGTTAATGATATCTAGTTTGCGATTATTTTGTTGTCTATTTACAATCACAATTTTCAATTATTATAACACATTCATTTCTTCATATCCATCATGTGTTCCAAAAAATAATATAGTAAGAGAACTCCATATCTAACTTAGAATTATGATAATGGACACATTTGAGAAGGCACAAAATGCAAATTCAAATGCTAGACAATAACTTCTAGGCATAGGTTTCCCCACAACAACCCTATTTCCCTTTCTATCTTGTCCTTTCTTTCACATGCTTTTTTTTATGTGGAAAAATTTCTTTCCTCTAAATGAAGATGATAGGCCTCTATAGAATAAATCTACAATGATTATATGCCATCTTAGTTTGAGGGCTACAAACCATTTTTATATCTAGATAATTTTATGTGTCATTCTTTACATGATCAACATGAATATTGAGTATCTAAATCTTTTTGAATTTTTCCATAGATGTCTCCTATTTGCTTCTAGCAGTTCCACTCGATTTATGTTCTTTCGTAGCTTAGGAGTCAAATATCATCCTTCTCACTTCCTTCACCAAGATTATGGAAATTTTTTCTTTAGGATTGAGTTCACCCTCTAGATTTAAATCACCTCTTATGTCCTTCACAATTTTCTCTATTGTTCATTATGCCGAGAGACGTATTACAATGGCATCCATCAAAAAGAAAAATTCAATGTAAGGACAAACTCTTTAGATTGAATTTGACATTCAAATGACATGCAACTAGCATAACTACAATCATTATATGTAGAAATTTTTTCAAACAAATTTAAAGTAGATTTAAAACACATTTAAAAATAGTTTTAAATTGATTTGATATCTTTTAGACTCTAAAACACCTTTCTTTTTTTTAAGACAAAAGGCTAAGGGATAACTATTTATATTAATATCATAATAAACTTTACATGATTAATCAGATTTATAGTACTAATTAACAGGATGCCAAAATATTCAAAATTGTGTCTAACATTATAGGACGCCTTCACTTTACATTTAGCTTCATCATGATAATAGCCAACTCAAATTTTGCACCAACACAACTATGTCTCATTTATATGACACTTCTACCATAGAACCAGTATAGTTTTATCCAAACACAAACACATGCTTCACCTTTATAATATTTCCTAACTATATGCCCGATTGAAATAGATAAAAAAAAATTCATTGTTTATATCATACAAAATTTGTAGGAGCATATGACCTATTTACTCTTCCATATCAGCTACCTCTACCTCCAATAATTTATCACCATGCTTTGCATTTTTCTCCCATCCTTGCTCTACATCTTGATTATCTTTAGAATAATTTTCCCCCTCACCTTCTTGCTGATTTTCCTTCTCACCCCGTTCATCATCATCCTAACTAGTTTGATTGTGAAGATTGAAATTGAGCCGAAGTGGACGGCCATTCCTGACATGATGATTTAGCAGATAAGATAAAGTATAGAACTTTTCCATAATATTTTCCACCATTGGACTCCCTAGTTCCTCAAAAACAAAACTTAAAACGCTTTTCAAAGCCCAAGGAACATCATTTTTAAAGTCGTTTCTCACTGCCTCAAAAGCTACCTTGTAAACTTGTTTTGATTTAAGATATTTCCTTGAAAGAAAACCACCTACAAAACCTTTGCCTCTATCCAAATTATTATTATTAATACTAAAATTTAATATTAATAATTATAATTAATTTAATTATAGTAATTATTAAAATAAATTAGTATTTATATAACGTTATTATTTATATATAATACGTTGAGACACTTATTTAAATAATTGTGCTGAGAGTTACACTAAAAGGCTATTATGTAGTGGTGGTAATGTTGTTTTTTTAGAATTTAAAATAAATTTAAACTAAATACTTAGTGTCATTTAATAATTTTTTAAGTTTTTAGGGTGAACATTTATTTATAGTAGTAACATAAATATATTTTTTAAAATTATAACAAATTTCAATGTATTTATTCGCAAGTTTTTTTTTGTTTATTTTTCAATAGTGTATTTACTTTTTTGTTTATTTTTCAATAGTTTTTAGTTTTCTCATGCTTTTAAAATGGTTTACTGTTTTATTCCACATAACAAATTTAATCATATTTATTTGTATTTTATTTTTGTTTATTTTTTCAATAGTGTATTTATTTTTGTTTATTTTTTCAATAGTTTTAGTTTATTTTGCTTTGTTTTTTAAAGTAGTTTAAAGATGTTTTTATTCACATAAAAAAATTCAATGTATTTATTTGTAAATTTTTTTTGTTTATTTTTCAATAGTGTATTTATTTTTTTGTTTATTTTTCAATAGTTTTTATTTTTTTGCTTTGTTTTTAAAGTTGTTTTAAAGCTGTTTTATTCACAAATTCATGAAGACCTCTATTCGAATAACTTAAAACTAAATACTTCGTGTCATGCAATAAATTTTTAAGTTTTTAGAGTGAACATTTATTTATAGTAGTAAAAAAAAATATCTCTTATAATTATAAGAAATTTCAATGTATTTATTTGTAATTTTTTTTTGTTTTTATTATTTTTCAATATATTTTAGTTTTTTTGCTTTGTTTTTAAAGTAGTTTTAAATTTGTTTTATTCACAACTTTCTTTATATTTTCTTATCTTTGAATTCATGAAGACCTCTATTAAAAGAGGTTGTTGAATCATAACCATTTCAAAACTTTGGAGTTACAAGTTTGGCTTTACATTTTTGGGATTCACTTGAGTTTACCTATCACAAATTTGTCTTTAGTCATGTTAAAATCAATTGCATTGTTATAATCTGTTGAACATTGTAGTAAAACAAAACAAAGACTCAAGGAGTCGTAAGGTTTATTGCTTTTTAATTATGGTTGTTTTATTATTGAGTGGGATGGAAAGTATCCCAAGCTGATTTTGTTGGACTTGCTAGGGTTCATTTGGTTTGGAACTTGGCAAGGTTACATTTTTTTAATACGCTCTAAAATCAAAACTAGTGTTTGGTTACCTTATCTTGTATCTTTGTGAAGAAAATACATAAATGTAATATTTGATCTTATCTTAATTAAAAACTGTATATTTGATCTTATCTTATATGTGGGAGAGATAATGCTATTTGGTCTATGCCGCCCTCGGGTTGGATTAAAGCCAACTTTGATGGTGCGGCTAAAGGTAACCCTAGTAAAGCTGGCAGTGGGTGTGTTTTAATGGACAACATAGGGGCTTTTATTGCGGCTTTTGCTGTGGACATTGGAATTCAAACTAATCACGTTGCGGAAGCTGTTGGGGCTTTTCATGCTGTTAGCCTAGCCCTCAAGATCAATAAGAAAAATCTGTGGTTGGAAGGTGATTCATTGAATATAATAAATTGTATTCTTAGGCTTACCCCCCCCCTCGTGGACCATCAAAAAGTGGATCGAAGACATGCAAACATAATTAAGTAAATTTGAAAAAATGAAAGTATCACACACCTATAGAGAAGCCAATATGGTGGTGGATTTCTTCGCTAATGAAGGGGTAAAGAAAGGTGGAGAGAACACATGGAGGAAGAATGACAACCTCCATCATGAAGTGAAAGCGCTAATTTATTATGATTCAGTGCATGGGAGAGAAGGAAATCTTAGTCATAATGAATTAGATAAAGATCAGGTACATCAAGCTCATTAGATTTGATGGGACCGATGTCACTTTCTTTTTTGAGAAGAGTCTGCGGCACGCTTTCTGGGTGTTCGACAAAAATTGCCTAAACGAGACCTAGAGCAATTGTTCTGAGTGGTTTTACAGAAAGTTGACTATGGGTGGTGAGAGAAAATGTGTGGAGCTGAGCAATTTCCAGGAGCACAGAAAGAATGCAAAAGCCTGGGAAAGAATTAAAAAGGGAGGTTTAGTCCCTTATCTGGAAAAGCTCCATGGTACGGATGAGGGGATGTTGGACTATTTTGTTAAAAACTAGAAAAATGGAGAGATCATGTTGTTTGGCAGGAATGTTAAGCTAAGTGAGGACTTAATTGGTGAGATAACAGGTCTATCGACTGAGGGTGTTAAATTCTACCGAGATCGAAGTTTCTCTGATGAAGCGGTTATTAAGTTTCCCAAAAAAGACAAGGAGAAAGTGAAGATGGTTAAGGTAGCTAATAGTTACTTTGATGTGGAGTCCATCAAATCTATCTGGAGGAAAGTTTTAAGAGTCATCATGGAATATATTACGGTTGACAAACGCTTTACCAGAGTCTATGGTTACCACTTTGCCATTCTGAATCATTTTCATCATAAGGTTTGTATATCTCTGCCTTTCTATTTATTTTCTTCTTTGAAGAATTGTCTCGATGATGTGGAAAGAAACCATAGGAGGAATGCTATTATCCACCCTAGTCTTATTAGGCTCATTTTTGAGCATTTTCAAAGCCTTCCTGCTTTGCCTAAAATTGTTGAAATTGAAGAGTTGGATGAGGAGGAGACAGAAAGTAGTAGGGAAATTGATCCCCAGGCCCCCCATGATTGTGTTCTTGCTGGCCCTGATACCTCTACTCCCCAGTCATTGTCCTGTCAAAAAAATCTTATGGATCATGCTCCGCTTTCTCATCCTAAACGGCAACCGCTGTATGTGTACCCTAGTCTGGATTTGGCTTCACCGCTTTGTCTTAATCCCCAGCTGTCTCCTAGTTGCCCCACTCTGGTTTTGTCCCCTGGTTGTAAAGGTAACCCTGTTATGAAACCTGTTTCGTATTCTGGAAATTCTATGGAAATCATCTCTGAGAAGCCCTTGGTTAGTAAGGAATCGGCCCATAATACCCCTGCTTTTGGAAAATTTGGGAATGACCATTTTGAGCCCCCTATTCAGGATGAAATTAATTCTACCCTGAATAAAATCAAGCTGAAGGATATGGTTAGTGTTGTGGAAAAAAGTACAGATGGTCTTCTTATTGTTTTCAAATGGACCCAGAATGAAGTTTGTAAATTGAAAGGCCGTGTTACTGATCTTAACAACAAGGTTATAGAATTGGAGCAAAAGATCAGCAGGATTAGCAGAGATAATGATGAACAGGAAACTCCTTTACCGAGGAAAAGACAGTAATTACAGGAGGATAGATTGGCTACCATCGAAGGTAACATGTCCAAGATTAGACAAAACATTAGGGCCACTGTTGCAAACAACCACAAAATTGCTAGGCATAACACAATCATCATAAATGTGATGGTGGATCTAGATGCGAACAGGGGAGGTAGCATATCAGCTCTCCTAACTCTACAGACCATCTTCACATCAATACCACTTGTAATAAAATACTTGTGCAAACTTATTTGTAGTTGTAGAGAACAAATCAACCCTTTCAAGACTTGGAACACTTTTTCTAATGCCATTTAATGTACTACTGGTAGCAATTCAAATGAAATAGTTAACAAAAGTGTAGGATACACAACAAAATGTTCAAAATATTATTGTGGGGATGAGGAAATAGTATATCTATTTTCTTGTCAAAATAATTACAAATATATTTTTTTGAAAAGGAAAAAATAGGTTTTATAGGGACCTGAAACCACCAAGTTTAAACAACAAAAGATAGAGCAAAATAAGTCCAAACAAACAGACAGCTGTCCCAAAAAGGAAATGATAGTACAAAGAGACAATAGGGTCCAAAAAAAGGACTGCTTAAAAGCCAGGAACAAACACCACCGCACTACTCCAAGGTTTTTAACAACTCCTCAACCTCCTTTTCAACATCATTCATATCCTATAACCCCTGCTTGAGGATTTGAGCCATATGTGAAGAAATCGAGGTCTTCGGGTGCAAGTCGAAATCCCTTCAACAGCAGATCTGCTGCAGCATCTGTCTGCATCTAAATCCATGACTAGCGATCCCTTTTGATTTTTTTAATCTTTTCCACCATAGCATTGATGATAATAGTGTTATGCCTGGAAATTTTGTGATTATTTGCCACAACGGCCCTAATATTTTTCCCTATCTTAGACATATCGTACTCAAGCCTGGTCAATCTTTCCTCTACAAATGATGTCTTTTCCTCTATAAGGGGGTTTCCTGTCCTTCATTCTCATTATGATTCTAGCAAATATTCTGCTCTAAATCCATGAATCTGTTGATGATATCTCTATTACGGCCTTTCAACTCACAGACTTCCCTCTGGGTCCACTTGAGAATAGTGAAAAGGCCATCCATAATTTTTTCTGCCACACTCACAATGTCCTTAGGCTTGAGCTTATTTAGGGTAGAATTAATTTCATCCTAATTAGGGGAATCATTCAGGGCATTCCCAAATCTTCCAGACGCAGGGGCACTAGGGGCCGACTCTTTACTGACCATAGGTTTATCAGAAAGGATTTCCATAAAATTCCCAGAGTACAACACTAATTTCATAACAGAGGTACCTTTAAAACCAGAGACCAAACCTAGGGTAGGGTAGCCAGGAGACAGCTGGAGATTAGGATAGGGTGGCAAAGCAAAACCCAGGATAGGGCAATCATGCAAAGACTGCAGATTAGGACATGAAGGCAGAACATAATCCATAAGGGCATTTCAACAAGATAGGGACTACGGAGCAATGGTATTAGGACCAATAGGGGCACAAGCAGGAGGGGCTAGGGGGTCGTTCTCCCTGCTACTTTCAATATCCTCATCATCCAAATCCCCAATATCAACAATTTTAGGCAAAGCAAGTAAATTTTTACAATGCTCATAGATGAGCCTGACCAGACCAGGATGAATAAGAGAAGTCCTCCTAGGGTTTCTTTCAACTTCATCAAAGAAATTATTCAAAGAAGAGAATAAGTTAAAAGGAAAAGAGATACGACCTTGTGGCATAAATGATTTAGAATGGCAAAGTGATAACCATACGCCTTTGTGAAATGCTCGTCAACCATGATATACTCCATTATAACTCTTAAAACTTTCCTCCAGATTGATTTAATGGACTCCACATCAAAGTAGCTATTGGAAACCTTAACCAACTTAGCCTTCTCCTTGTCTTTTTTAGGAAATCTTATGACTGCTTCATCAGAGAATCGACGGTCCTGATAAAATTTCACACCCTCAGTCGAAAGACCAATAATCTCACCAACTATTTCCTCATTCAGCTTAACATTCTTGCCAAACATCAAAATATATGTTTCCCATCACTAAGATATTACAAATATGTAATGAATTAAATGCTACAATCTTAATGTAATGTCCCAAACCAACAAACTTAGAACAAAATATAATGGAACATTCGTTTTTTGAAACATTGACAACACCATTGTTAATAAAACAATGACATGTTGCACTTTCAAAACAATGTGCACACAAGTTTCACAATGAAACAATGACAATAACAAAAAGAAAAATTCACCACTGCATAAGCTAGATGTCAACATTTGAATACAACCACTCGTGGGATAAATCCACCACAAAAAACAAATGAGAGAGAGAGAGGACAACACTTATAAAACCACACCAAGATAGGATGAGGGAATCATCAACCTCCAATCCAAATCTAAACACACTAAAAAAATCTAGACATGGGAAAACCTTCATGAGAGGTTGCTTACCCATAAGACATAACACTTCACTAGTTGGAATGATGATGGGTCACTTCTAGATAACCACATAAACACCAAGACATTCCATCACAAAATGACATCACATAAGTGGAATAATCTACTCCCTAACACCCCATGACCTATGAGGAATATGGATGATGCCAAAAAGGCCAACCATGAAGGATTACAACATTCCCTTGTCTTCACAATACTAAGTGTACAATCTCCCTAACTCTAGGTTTGATAATTGGACAACTTCAAAAGAGGGCACACAAAATTAGGAAAGAGAATCCATAATTTCTAGAAAAAAACATATAAGAACATGAACACAATGCCACTAGACCCCTAGTACCATGATAAACACATTTCTTTTATATAGTTTTCAAGGGTTTCAACAACTAAAATGATTGGAATGGGAAAAATAGAAGGCTTAAAAATTATTTGTCATTGCAATTGGGCTTGAAAAACCACTAGCTAACCATGGTTAAGAGGGTTAAAATTCTTTTTTTATATGAAAACGAGGCCACCCAAATAGAGTTAGACAAAATTTTGAGCTTTAAGCCTACAAAACTTGGCTACCCAACTGATGACCAAGCTGTCCAAACATGCAACTAAGCCACCCAAACACACAAGGCTTCCCAATTAGACTTAGAATTTTTTTGATTGAGTTTGGAGGCTAGTGAGCAAACTAGGCCACCTAGATGCAACACCATGCCACACAAACACATAAAATGACATTAATAATCATTTTAAGGACCAATTGAAGTAATCCTAAGTTTTTTTTATCCTTTTCATATTATAATATTGAAAAGCGTAGAGTAATCATGCTCAATACCAATATTGAGACATGTAAATAAGTCAATGCTTTTCTCTATTATCTAATTTTCATCTATCTCAAAGAGAGGTCCTTTTCATCAATATTATAATTTGTATGAATGGAAAATAACTAAATACATGAATTAAACTTGGTAGAATATGATACCATTATGTCCCTTGATCCACAATGGTGGTTCCATGCCACTCGACCTCGTGGAATCAAAATATCTAGTCTAAATATGCTAGAAGATAGTCACATGGGGAATAAGCACAACACCCATGCTAAACACATGGTGAGAAGGCTTACACACACTATACATGAAAACACTCAACATATGCATCGTATATCAAACAATTATCCAAACCATAATAATGAATCCAAGAGAAGTCATCATTTGGTACAATCACAAATTGAATAACATAGTCTACATTGGGAAAAATCACCAGTGTCACATCATCACCTGCATTGGGACAAGTCACCAATGCCACGTCATATAAACATTATGGGATAACTCACTACTAGGGTACCATAATGACCATCATTGGGAAACTCACCAATGACACACTATACACACAAGACACTAGGGTAAGATGATAGAGAACTAGGAGGGAGTGCCATCACGATGCTCATTGCTACAACACACAAAATATAGTACCTCTCTCATACATACAAGAGTACTTGATCTTACAAGACCCAAACTCCCAAATCTAAAATCTTTTGCCAAACATCCATAGCCTTTACAAGTGCTCAAGGCATCAGAGAAGTATCCATTATCTTAGTTAGTTTATTGCCCATGTTTCATTAATTATTGCTTGATTGAATGAATCACTACTTTTTATCAACCTACTTGCCACTTTGGGTAAAGGAAATGTTGGGATCCAACCCAATACATTGTCTAGTACCTTATTCCTAGGCTCTTTATACTCACCAATGAGTGGCATGAAAACCGATGCATAAAAATCAATTTCATCAAAAAATTCTAACAAGTTTCCATAAGCACTATGTCAATATATTATGGACACTTTTACTAAACACATTCAAACTCAACA
>VDFB02176320.1:0-14181 GCA_007258455.2 Sequoia sempervirens
ATGGCACACTTGTAGTTGATCTTGGTCAAGGGACACTCTTGAGGGGTCATTTGGATATCCGAGCCAGGAATTATGCAATTATTAAGTCACGTCATTTAATAATATTCTTTTATTAAGTGATTTAGTGATTTAATGTTATAAAGTGAAAATGTCTTTATTAAAAGAATATCTTAAGTCACTTTATAAAGTATTTAAGTGAAATAAGTCACTTTATGAAATATTTAAGTGAAAAGTCACTTTATGAAGTATTTAAGTGAAAAGTCACTTTGGCAATTGATTTAGTATTAAATTATAAGTGCTATTGAAAAGTGGCGTTGATTTTCAAGAGATATTTTGTTTTGACTTGTCAAAGGCTGAAAACCTAAAAGTGGCATCCTTCTCCATATGGCAAGGGTCTGGCTCATTATTCATTCATTCAGAATATATTATCATTTTGTGAGCTACTGCTACAAGTTTGTTTTCATGGCTGATTGAGGATGGATACCCTCTTTTAGAACAGGTTCTACAGGCATGCAAGATCGTCTAAGGTTCCTACTTGATTGGTCTCACTCAGGGATCAACATTTGAGCATTAATATGGAGTTTTGCTTTGAAGAATAAATCAGGTATTGTGATTATCATTGCAGATCTAGAACAAGGGTTTGTAAATTTTAGTAGTTGCAGATTACCAGTAAATAACCAGCACATTGGAGTTGAAGATTTCATCTTTCCAAGGCACATGGGTCTCCTACTTCAGGCCATACCTTAGCTTTTGCTCCCTGTGGCTTAGGTGTCACTTCTTGCATTGTTTATCAGGCTTTAGACCAGCTTTCAGCCTTCCCCAAATTGGCACGTGGGAGTTGCAGGTACAGCCGCACCTTCTTGGGAGGCATGATTCCTCCAGTTGGAAAATTGCCTCTTTTGGTGACTATAGCTTCTAAATTGGGCGTCCAAGTTGAAGGAGTACTTTTAGATTGATTACAAAGTGGAGAACCTTCAAATTTGTAATTGGCGTCTTGAATGGAGTGAAAATAAGACTGCTGTAATAAAAATCGGACTTATGAAATTCTTTACCAGCAAATGGGTATGTCTTATTTGTGTTTACAATCAAATATAATCAACTGGGTTTCAATCATTTCAAACATTCCTTCCCTTTATTTGTGTATTTCAATTATTTTCTTTCCAACATCAAAACACTCAAAAACAAATAAACACAAAAAACACAAAAACTTAGAAGGTCAGATTCAAACACCACAGGGGTTGTTTCAATCAATCACTGTTTTAAACTAATTCATGTACTTTTAATTGTTGTTACTTCATACACATAATCACTTCCTTTTCATGCACTTTAATCACTTCCTTTACACAAATATAATCGCTGCTCTTGAATATATTAATTGCTGCTCATTAATAACAATCATTGCTTTATGTAGAATCGCTTCTCCCTTTTATCTTCATACTTCATAAGCGTTGCCTTCAACTCATTTAAGGATGGCCACTCTTTAACTTGAATCATTGCCTTTATTAATCTCTAATGCAGCCTTTAATAACATGTCATTTCTTCCCTTCTTAATCGCTATTTTTAATGATGTTTAGTCACTACCCCTATCAAATATAAATGCTTCCTTAATTTAAACTCCCAACTGCCACATTGCTATGATACTTGGTTGATTATAAACTTATTTAACTATGTCTTTGTCTTGGTCGTTCATCATTAATACAAATGAATTTAACTTAATTTCATCGCTGCCTTTCTTAAGGTAAAGTCAGCCAGCATTAAATATTTCATTTCTTCCAAAGGGAAATATTATGATCTTCCTTCAATGGTCATATTGTCATCTTTTTATTTATGTTTAAATGTAATGTCCCCAATTTTGTGAGCATCAGTTTCTGAGGGTTTAGCCTATTCCTGACTCCCGTAGGCTAAGGAGCTTGGTTAGAGAGTCTTCTTTAGGCAGTTACCTAGTCAGTGGATGGTTTCCTGGACTTAGTTGGATTGGGAGAAATAAGGGAGATAATAATTAAATTAATTATTTGTAAGGTTAATAAATATTATAAAGTAACCTTATATTTAATTAATTTAATATAATGACTTAAATAAATATTTATATCATAAAGTTACTAAAAATAAAATAAAAGATTATTGTAGAAGCTTCTAGAGGAAGCCGACCTCAAGAGGAGAAAAGTATATAAAGAGGGGGTGGGCTTGGCTTTGGATGAGCCAGGGAATTAATGTGTTTTGAAGTTTTGGTTTGGAGAAGGAACCAGCTAGGGTTTCTGCCATTCTTGAGCCTTTGGGAATGAAACTCCCATTGGTTGTGCAGCTTTGAGGCTATGAAACTATCAACTAAGATTGCTACCAGTTGTGGGCTTCATTTCAGAAGTTCAACTTGTGCTTGTATTGCAAATTTTGTGGCCTTTGGCCAAATTTGGAGATAGAGGTTCCATATCAGCTTGTTGAAGCAACTTGGAAATTAATCTACAGCTGCATTTGTAGAAGATTGGAGGTTTTGTATTGCTGTTTGCATTCAAGGACGATTTTGCATAGTAGGGAATCGATTTATGCATATTGCTAACATTACTTTCAGTCATAGTACTTCAGATTTAGAGACTGTCGATTTACATATCAGCTGTGGTGATCATTGGTGGATTACACTTGCATCGACTAGTTGCATATAAGGCATTTTGGAAATAAAGTAGAGGGCTGATATTATGTTACAATAATCTGATATGAACTTTCAGTCACCTCTTGGCGCCATTAGAGAGCCACGACTTTGCTCATAGTGGCTTTGGAAGGCATTGATTTCATCCAAGGAAGGAATCACTCTACTCAAGGAGCTGTAGCAATGGACTTTGATGTTTGGAGAGGGCGAATGGAAGCTTCATTAATTTATTATTGAGATAAGTAATCAGAACAGGGGTGGCTCCAGAAAGAGTTTGATTTGGCTTGTGGAAAAGGCATTTGACATCTATTTACTAATGCTACTCATCCTCCATCTTAGGCACCTTCATAATCAGGTTCTTTCATAGTCATTCTGTAATGTCCCCTTTTTCAGCATGATCTTGGTTGATGATGGTTAGCCTTTTACTCAGACTCTCGTAGGCTGACAGTTCTTGGTTAGGGAGTCAGTGGCCGTTTGGTGGGTAATTGATGTTCCCACTCCTTCATTCCAGTATAGGATTCAGTGCAGGCATCTGTAGCACAGTGTTCGCCAGCTTCTGACGGCACAGAAAAATACTGAGTTTGGAGAGAGTTATGATTATTTAAGTGGTTAAGTTAATTATTTAACTTAAATGGAATATTATAAAGTCAAATTGACTTTATAAAAAGATTAAAAAATCACTTAAATAAATCTAAAAGTGACTTAAGGTTTATAAAGTGATAAATTAAATCACTTAAGTGACTCAAAAGGTGCGCCCACTTCAAAGATTTAATTTATAACTATTGAACAGGTAATTAAATACATTTTAATGTATTTAAATCATAGTTTGCGGACTCGGCCGACTCGCCGCGGACTCGCCGCGGACTCGGGAGTCCCTACCCTGGCCGAGTCCACTCGCCGCGGACTCGGGAGTCGAGTCCAGGAGAGTCCTGGGTCAGGACTCGGGAGTCCAACCTCAGGACTCGGAGAGTCCTGAGGTCAGACTCGGGAGTCCCAACTCAGGACTCTCCTGTGTGGCTGGGAGTCCAAAGGGGTTGAAAAGAGTCCTAAGGTTGGACTCGGGAGTCCCAACCCAGAACTCTCCTGTGTAGCTGGGAGTCAAAAGGGGTTAAAAACCCATGTTTTTTTTAACTTTTTCTTTCATTTTAACACCCAAGTTTGTGAAATAGAGGTCTGCAAATTGAATTGGGGTTGAAAGAAGCCAAGATTATATGTAAACATTTATAATCTTATGATGTTATACATTGAAACTATGAGTATTTGATGACTATGAATGATTAAATTTCAATTATTGAGTGTTTGATGATCATATGACATGTAATATTTGAATTATGAGTGTTTGATAATCAAATTAGGCTCTTATGTTCTCTAAATGCATTAATTTGTTCTTGTTTTTTTGTAAAACTACGGTTTTTTTTTTTGCCGAGTCCTAGCCGAGTCTTTTCCCGAGTCCGTGCCGAGTCCCGAGTCCGAGTCATATTTTTGGGCTGCCGAGTCCGCGGCGAGTCCGAGTTTTCCAACTATGATTTAAATGACCAAAAGTGCGTTGCTATTCAAGAAGTGCGTGCCTTTTTGCATAAAAGGGAGAAATTGCAAATCAAACTCATCTTTTGATCATTTGACTTTGCATAATATATTCTTCTCTGTGGATTTTTGTTTGAGGACAAGGGTTTCAGGAAAACCTTCATTGGAGAGCGTCAATTCTTCATTGAATTTGTAATTGTGAGGCTGTGAGATACTAGTTGAATGATTACCTGTGAGAGCTTCATCCAGAAGTTCATCTGTGCTTCATCAAATTTCTTTTCAGCAATTTCCAATTTGAAATAAGGCAGTAGGCTTCACTTTTGGACGCCATTCTTCTACAGAGGGTTTGATTCAGAAAGGACTCTCAGGATCTTCAAAAGTCATACTTGTTCTTGCTTGGCGTACTCCTTTGGGAAGGCGTGATTCTCCTGCAGGCTAAAACACCTTCATTTTTGGCTGTTTCTTTCTTGCATCCTTGGCGCCTAGCTTTTACAATTCATTTGCCTTAGTTTTCAGGCTGGAGAAATCATTTTGTAGTCTTCTACGCTTGGATTTGTTAGTTTTCACCTCTCTTGGCTGGCAAATTGGAATAATTTCTTATTTAAATAATCTGGAGCATTTCGGGTATGTTTGGAACTTGTAATCTCTTTGTTTCAGTTATTTAATACCTTCTACATTTCCATTTGGTAAATATAAGCTCAGATTTGAGTTTTTTGAGCATTTATGTGAAATCACCCCTTCTACTTCTCTCTAGAAATTTCTCTAAAAAAACTAAAATACATAAAAAAATAAGCAAAAATACAGGGATTTAAAGAGGAGCCAGTTGGGCTCATCACACATTCCATGCATTGTAGTGTTATTTCTTGAGCAAAGTATTGTTAAATCAGACCATAAGAGAGTTGCTGTAGATGATCATTTTATATCAGATTTGCATTATATTGAAATTTCATTGTAAAGCCAAGAGTCTTGGCCTACATTAGCATTGTAATTGAATTGTATATCAAGAAAGGAGGGATAAGTTGCATGCCAATCATTGGATGTAATGTTCATAACTACACTGTTTTTTATCAGCATATTAGTTTTCATGCCAAGTGTTTGACAAAATGTCAATTGGCTGTAGATGCACATTTTTCATGTAGAATTCATATATATGTATTTGGAAAACCAAAGGAGAATTGCATTTGCATCTAGTTCATTGAATAGACATTGTAGTTTCTATTTGCAAGCATTTAGATTACATTTGACAACATTTCAAGCAAGCAAGCAAACTGAAAACACCGAAAAAGCAAGTAACGAGTTTGTATAATAAGTGTTTGACAATATTCCTTGAGGCCTAAAGCAGTAAACTAAGGTCAAACATTGCAAGGAATACTATTGTGGTATCGGGACATTTTAAGTGTGAACATTGCCATTTCAGTTTATCTCTCTTCCTTTAGGGTGAAAAACCCTAGACATGTTAGAGGGTTCATAGTTACTAAAATCTTTGTTCTCATTTTGGTGAACCTAGCCATATTCCTTGAGTCTAGATTCAACAAGTTAAGGCCAAAGTCTGCAAGTGATATTATATAAAATCTTTAATTTAAACATATTCATCTCTAGGTTCACCATCCATGATCTCTTCAACAAGAATGTATAACATACCACTTATTTTAAATGGCTCTATTAATGACATCATATTCCAACAATCTCTTCATTCATCTTTGACTTCAATGACAATCTTGTCAGTCTTCCTTGACACAGATGAATATTTACTTTGAAGTTCTCGTCCATACATCTTAATCTCCACAACGACCTCTTAGACATCAATCTCAACAACAATCTAGGTTTTCAATATTAAGGATAATAATCTTGTTCATGCACTTGACATCAGTATCATTGTGACAATCTTTCCATTCTTATCTTGACATTCTCGTCCATACATCTTAGACCAACAATCTCCACGACAAACTCTTTGACAAACTTGTCTACTATTGACATCAATGAAAAAACATTCCAACATATTACACTTAAGTCATCAAAAATAAAAATAAAACATTATAACTTAAGTGAATAATTTAATTATTCCACCCCAAGTTTTGGAAAATCCCAAAACACATCAGAATTCAAATTTGACAACGCCAATATAATACTGAGGCGCAATAGGAGAATAATAGAAGCCAATTTGGTGACTTACTATAAATAGACATGCTCTCCAAGAAGTTTGGAGAGCACCCCAAAAGTCAAAAATCACTTCAGAGATTGTTACTCAGATTAGTATTTCCCACAAAGCTCGTTGTCAATAATAGAAACCTTGTAACTTGGAAATTGCATCCTCCAAGATCTTTGGAGTCCTTTTGCCACACCAATTAGCCCACGAGAACTCAAGAAATAGGCTTACAATCTTTGAACCGATTAGGCCTGAGAAGGGGACATTACATTTTAATATTATAATATATACTATAATATCAAAGAATACATATTATATTAGAATACATAATATTCTATATTAAAGGAAATTTATGAGATCATAACAATGGCAAGCAAATGAATCTAGTACACTAGTGAATGGCTTATAGTGAACAATTGGTGAACCCCATTCATACTATGAGTAACATAAGACTAGTGATGTATAACCAACGTAATCAAATATCGATGATGGCCCCAATGATGTATGTATCAATCTATCCAACCGTATTATTTTCCATTAAGTGAAGGTATTCATTTAAGATGCTTATCAATGAGCGAGCACTAGGAATCTCATTTCAAGGATGCTTGATGCTAAAATCAATGGTGAGCAGTTCACCTCAAAGGCCTCAACAACGACATTCAACCTTGACAAAGAAAGACAACCCTAAAAAATCATAGTATATTTGTTATTGAGGGTTTTGGCATTATTTTTAAAATTAGTTGGGAGTGTTGATGGGAAATCCAAGGCATGCCCCTGCCAACCCGAGTACCTTGTGGGTACATCTCCCATGCATGCTCTTGCTTCCACTCCTATTCAATCATGATCCTAAATTGAAATTTGTTGTTTTCAATTAACTTAGATTTTTTATGCATTTGAATTTTTTCCAATCAAATCCCAAATAATTGAAATTACACTTTTACTTTTGGTTTGTTGAGCCAATCCCTATGTAAGTAATGCTCCCATGGCTATAGTGGCATTCACAAACTTGTATGAGATACAAGCTCATGACTCCACATAGAGCTAGCAAATATTGGGATGAGTAATGCAAACTCTCTACCATAGTTCATGACTCCATATTGTAATTTTTGTTTTTGAATCTATGGATATCATAATCCACAAGTTCTTTACAACTAAAACACTTGACAATATTTATATATTTAAAAAATTTGTTTCCTTCAACTAAAATCCACTTTTGTAGTCATCTAATTAATGTATACTTGTGTATGTGATCAAATTAACTTCTATTTAATTAGTTTATTGTGCCTTCAAATTTTTTTTATTCAAAGGTGCATTATAAAAGCTTTAAATCCTTAAAAACATCTATAGATCGTGGTTTTTTCTATTTTCTAAGTTTTAGTCTAAGTCAAAAATCAGCTTGCCGAAACTAAGCTAACTCCAAGTCTTGTAACATTTAGAAGAACCAACAACATCATTGTCGACCTCCTTGATATAGTTAATGTAGAACCTAATAATGTCCAAAGCTAAGAGGGTTGAATTGGACAATCTTAGCAGCATAGGCCTCTCTTGGCAAACAAGGCCAATGCCCTAAAGAAAGACTTAGGAATGTGGACTTGTCCCTATAACCCAAAAAGAGGCCTATATTCAATATAAGATTCTATATGACTTAGTTTCCTTTTCTAATGTTATGTAACCTTAAAAATAAATATTCATCTGGTGTATTAATCCCTCTACTTACTAGCAACAAGTGCAAAAATATATTTATGGTTTTAGTACTTGCTTGCAAGAACATGTAAAGTAGCATGACCCATTGTAGCATACTGTCATGTCCCCATCCTAGTCAGCACAGCTGGTGACGAGGTTAGCCTATCATTTGATCCTCGTAGGCTGACAGGAGTGTTCAGAGGATCCTTTTTGGCAGTTGCTCAGTGTTGGTTAGCTCCAGTTTGCAGTGTGTCAGGTTTGGGCCTTCGCAGAATCTTCCAGAGAGTCTTTTCAGAGAACTTTCTATTTTTAGAAAGTTAGGTCAGACGGAAGCTGCTATTTCGGGCAGGGCACCTGGTGCAGTGATTTAGCTCAGATTCGACCCGGTTCAGTAATTGTTTGATTTGACGGAGAAATAAGGAGTAATTACTGAGTTATTAAATATTTAATAATTTGACTTTATTATAAAGTCACTTTATTGAAATATTAAAATATTTAATTATTTGGCTAAGTTATAAAGTATTTAATTATACTTTATATTATATTATTAAAATGTGATTTAATGAGTATTTAATGCTCATTAAAAAGGGACGCCAATAATTAAATAAATTCTCCTAAGTCCAAAGTGAAAATTAAATCATTAATTTAAATGATTATTTTAATGGAGAATTAGGTCGAACTTTTCAAAGAAGAATATATTGTTCTTCCCAAGGCAAAATCGAACTATCAAGTTTATTATTCAATTTTGTCTTCTGAGCATCTGAGCTTTGGAGTTTGCAAACCCTAGGGTTTCTGGCAAACATCGTTTCTGGAGAACGTAACCTCTTCAGAGATCAGGCATACTGAGGCTGTGAGATACCAGCTGAAGATTGCACTTGGTGATTTCATCCAGAAGTCACAGATTGAGCTTAATCCTTTAGTCAGACGGAGATTCATCAGCCATTCAGCAGAGATCATTCATCTAGCAGTCAAGGCGCACTTTCCAGAGGACATTCATTTGAGATTGGGCACATTTGTCCAAAAGTCGTACATCATTTATTACTGCTGCAGACAGGCCGTACTCTGTACCTGCAGGCCGTACATATTACCTTCAGAGATTCTTTCCTGGCTTTCAGATATTGGCACTTAGTCTTGGGCGTTGGCTTTGTCTGGGGTTTTTCTGGAGATCTGACATTGAATACGGAGACTGGAGAGTCCTTTCTTCTACTGGCCGTACTATACAGCATTTATTGCAGCCGCCATAGAAGAAAACCAGGTTTTCTCATCAATAAATCTATTGTATTCCATTTATAGCTCTTTCTTTATTATTGTAATTGTTCAGAAAGATGAATACATGAAAGCGCCTACCATATCTGAGCATTAAATTGTAGTTTGGAATTTATTTAGATTTTATTTGAATTTCTTAGAAAAATCGCAGCAATCTGTTATTTTGTCAAAAATCCTCAAAATCATTAAAAAACCAAAAAATTGCAAAACACAATACAAAAACAAATCAGAGTGAAACAGAGAACCACCAGGGTTCTGACAGTGGTATCAGAGCATAGATCTCCTGCCATCCTGTGCTTTTTCAGTGATTATTCAGAATACAGTGCATTTCTGGGTTGCCTTTTATGAACCAAGACATTATTCAGTATACCAGAGGTGTAGGGACAGGCAAAGACGAAGACTGGACAGGTCCTCCGATTCCAGAAGGTCAGACAGTATCAGGAGTGCTTGGTTTTCACAGCTCCAGTTCAGACGGTAGTGAAAACAGTGTTGCAACCCTAATGGCAGATCGTGAGACTTCCTCAGAGACTCGCAGGGATCCAGGGAAGGCACATGCAGAGGGTGACATTACGGATGAGGAGTTTAGACGGAGACACGACAACATGATGGATATGATGTCGCAGTTGATGGGTACTATTAGGCAGTGTACGCCCACACAGCCTCATTTCATACAGATTGGACAGACGAGCGGGACCACTCCAGTGGATCAGCCATTGGCATCAACTCCTAGGCAACCGTTACCGATCTATCAGGAGCGAGCGCCCACCACTTACCCGCAGATAATCTATGAATTTCGTGACCACTCCGTGGGCGAGCATCAAAAAGTCATCAGACTTCCACCACGTAACGCATGTCGGGTGGCGACTTGATCTAGATTTCATGGCGTAGTACATTAAGTCTTTAGCTTCCAGATCCGGCAGGCACTTAGATTTCATGAGTTTATAGATGTCTATAAACCCAGAGGAGGAGGTAGATTTGATCGTAGACCCCCACAGCAGCAGCAGCAGCAGCCACAGGTGAATAGAGACTTGCAGTATGCAGTGAGCAAGATTATGCTGCCATATTTTGATGGGTCAGAGAAGACATCAGCTAGGTCTTGGGTCCAGAAATTGGACAACTATCTGTCACTTAGACCTATGCAGGAGGATGAGGCAATTAAATTTGCCACTTTACATCTGGACGGGGTGGCGCATGATTGGTGGCACCACGGCATGTACACATTAGGCCATCATGCGGTTAATACCTATCAGGAGTTCACGAGCAGATTGATAGAAAGATTTGATAGGAAGGATCCAGAGTTGTATTTCAGAGAGTTGGCTCAGCTCAGACAGACTGGCAGTCTGGAAGCATACATTGGCGAGTTTCAGAGAGTGGCAGTCATGGTGACTGGCATTTCAGAGAGGAGACTCATTATATTATTTGTTGAGGGTTTGACAGAACCCATGAGAGGTTGGGTCAAGGCTTTTGACCCTCCCACACTTCAGGAGGCCATGCGGAAGGCACGCAGCATGGAACTTGCCGCACCTCGCAGCAAGTTCAATTCAGGGTCCACTCCATACACGAGACCCAACAGGCCTTTCGATAGAAACAATGACAGAAATAGACCCTTTGACAGGAGGAAGGATCAACAGGATCCTAAGAGACAGAATGCACCCCCGTTTGACAGAGAAACTTTGAACGAATTACGTAAGAAGAAGTTGTGTTTCTGGTGCAAGGCACCCTATGATGAAAAGCACATATGCCCACTTCGTCCGAAAGTCAAAAATAACCAAATGGAGTGGTATTATGAGGGCGAAGAGCAATCTGATCTGTCAGACCAGCAAGCTGATTCCGAGCCTTCAGATGATGAGAAGTCCGAAAATGAGAATGAACATGAAGGTGGAAGGAAGCTACAGGAAGCCCATCTGACTAGTCTTCAGAGAGATGGTTCATTTCGACTCCGTGGGCTCTTAGCAGGTCAGAAGGTGATTACTTTGTTGGATACGGGTGCGACACATAATTTTATTGATGCACGTTTAGTGGAGAGACGTGGTATCCAGACAGAGGCTTTCGAGGGTATCCGAGTCAAGGTAGCTGACGGATACACTCTCAGGTGCGACAGAAAGATTACTGATCTGCCGATGAGATTGAACAACTATGAATTCAAGACTGAATTCTATGTTGTTAATATGGGTGATACAGATGTGGTACTAGGGATGGCATGGTTACATGATTTGGGTGAGTTCACGCTCAACCTACGGGACATGGAGATGAAATTTAAGGTTGACGGAAGACCACATGTCATCAAGGCAATACGGGACAGTAATCTTAGGATGGTTTCATTCAGGCGGATGGAGAGGCTCATTCGCCATGATATGGTTGACTGGGCGGCTGAGTGCATGTTGATGCCAGCCCAGCAGGAGCCGCAGAAGGGTGAGTACCACCCTGACATACAGATTCTGAGGACTAAACACTCCAAAGTGTTTAGTGATATTCCACCGGGTAGGCCTCCAGATAGAGGTACAGAGCACATTATTGAGTTGGAGGAGGGCGCAAAGCCCGTTATGATTACTCCCTACCGACATCCGAAACGACTCAAAGATGAAATAGAAAAGACCATTAATGAGTTGTTGGCTATGGGTCATATCAGACCTAGCAAATCCCCTTTTGCTTCATCGGTTGTATTGGTGAAGAAGAAGGATGGATCCCTTCGGATGTGCATCGATTACAGGCAGCTCAACAAAAGAACCATCAAGAATAGGTACCCCATTCCGCGCATTGATGAGCTGATAGATGAGTTGCATGGTGCAGTCTTCTTTACGAAGATTGATTTGAGATCAGGGTACCATCAGATACAGATGAGGGAGCAGGACATTGAGAAAACCGCTTTCCGGTGTCATTGCGGTCACTTCGAGTTCTTGGTTATGCCCTTCGGGTTAACCAATGCACCTGCCACCTTTCAGGCAACTATGAACAGGGTTTTCAGTGCTCAGTTGAGGAGATTTGTGTTAGTCTTCTTCGACGACATTTTGGTTTATAGCAGGTCATGGGAGGAGCATCTGGCTCATTTGGACACAGTCTTGGGTATCTTAGCAGATGAGTCTTTCTATGCTAAGGAATCCAAGTGCGAGCTTGGCATGGAGGAGTTGTTATATCTGGGGCACATCATCAGTGCCAAGGGAGTGAGTATGGACCCGAAAAGGTCCGAGCTATTGTTGATCGGCCTGCACTGGAACCTTTACGCAATTGAAGTTCTACATTGGGTCGCGGTGCGCATTCTACAGAGGTTTGTTAGCTGGTTCTCGCCACCGCACCCCTACGACTTGACGGTAAGAAGGGGGCTTTTCGCTATCACCACAGCTAGAGTGCTTTGACAGTTTAAGGTGATCGCGACTTCATGTCCGTGCTAGCATCACCGACTTTTCGAAGTCATTTGATTTATTCTGTGATGCTTCAGGGGAGGGCATTGGTGCCGCTTTGATGCAGGAGCGTCATCCGATTGCATTTGAGAGCAGGAAACTCAGGGGTCCTGAGAGATTTTACAGTATATATGACAAGGAGATGTTAGCCATTATGCATGCATTGGCTAAGTTTAGGCAGTATCTGGTAGGCAGCAAATTCAGTGTTCGTACAGATCATAACAGCCTAAAATATTTCCTTGGACAGCGAGACTTGAACGAGAGGCAGCAGAAATGGGTTAGTAAACTGCAGTCATATGACTTCGATATTACTTTCATTAAGGGGAAGCAGAATATAGTAGCTGACGCCTTGTCTCGTAGACCCCAGTTGAATGCCTTAGCACAGATTACAGAGGATTGGAGGCATCGGATCATTGCAGAGTATGCTAAGAACCCATGGGCTTCTAGCATCATTGACAGGACAGAGCAGGACGACAGGTATACAGTTGTAGATGACTTGATCATTTACAAGGGACGGATTCTTTTGGTTCCTGGCTCTGAGGTACGGACTACAGTTTTGAGAGCCTTTCACGACCTTCCTATGGCAGGCCATCCTGGATACTACAAGACTTACAAAATGGTTCGGGAACGGTTTACTTGGAAAGGGCTGAAAACTGATGTTTTGCAGTATGTCCGTGAGTGTTCTGTATGCCAACAGAACAAGCAGGAGCACACCTATCCTGCTGGATTACTCCAGCCACTTCCGGTACCTGATAGGAAGTGGGAGTGTTTATCTATGGACTTTATCACGGGTTTGCCGAAAGCCCAGGGTAAAGATTGCATTTATGTAGTGGTCGATCGGTTGACTAAGTACGCCCATTTTTTCCCTATTACGACTACTTTCACAGCATCGCAGACTGCAGAGTTGTTCTTCAGAGAGGTTTTCCGATTGCATGGATTGCCTCGGACGATAGTCAGCGATAGAGACAGCCGGTTCATGAGCAACTTTTGGCAGGAGTTGTTCCGACTTTGTGGGACCGAGCTGACACCGAGTACCAGCTACCATCCGCAGACCGATGGACAGACAGAGATTGTCAATAAGTGGGTGGAAGGGTATTTGCGCAATTATATAGCTGGTCAGCAGAGAGCTTGGGTGAGGTGGATTTACTTGTGCGAGTATTGTTATAACTCGACTCACCATATGACGATACAGATGACCCCCTTCATGGCATTGTACGGGTATGAGGCGCCCAATCTTCTGGATTTGATTTTGAGCGATAGCAGAGTGCCGAGTGCAGGTGATATGATCCAGAGTCAGCAGGACATCTTGAGGTCTCTCCGAGACAATATCCAGCAGGCACAGAATCAGCATAAGCAGTATGCTGATCAGAAGAGGGTTGAGCGCAGTTTTGAGGTGGGTGATATGGTGTACCTCATGTTGCAGCCGTATCGTCAGTCTACTCTGCGGAAGAGTGGGGCTGAGAAACTAAAACCTCGCTACTATGGGCCATTTCGTGTTGTCAGACGAGTGGGCGAGGTTGCTT